>JAQFYC010002983.1:0-22664 GCA_034694165.1 Tomocerus mixtus | reverse complement strand
TTTTATTAAGCATTTTTTACTGTCTTTTTGGCATGTATTTTGTAATAAATAATTATGTTTGCACAATAAAATAATAAGGGGTGGTCGGTATACCGTGGAGGCCTAGTTATCATGTATGAGCCTGAGCTACAGAGCACAAACGTGTATGGCTACTAATCAACTGTTTGTTTACCCAGTTTGCATCAACATCAACTAGCTAGACATAAATACCTAGAAGCTTTAGACGAATAATTTACAACTTTATAACAGTCAATGAATGCCCAGACAAAATATAAGGTACCCTTTTCTTATTAAGTACCGCAAATAACTGTAGGTGTCACTTGTATAGGTATATGTGTATTTCCTATATTAAGAAATCTATTCGTAGTATCCACTGTGAGATCGAGATCCATACTTTCATAAAGGACAGAAAAGAGAAGGACTAAATGTTTTACGGGTATGACGAATACACTAATTAAACGATACCAATTTTACTATATATCCCAAAATTCCTTATTACGTAGCAAAACCCAATATGTGTGTAGTATATTTTTGAAATAGGTGTATGTATATGCCGTAGGTACACATGTTAAGCCAGCCGGACATTTTTTCTCTGTATTTATGGTATAATATTTTTCTATGTATATGTATACCTATGTTATTACGGACCACTTCTTAGTTATAACCTTTCCCACATGAAATTACATGTATAATGCTAATACAAAAGGGGAAATGTAATTGCCGCATTGCATTACATTGGTTGGTAATACACGCATATTTGCATATCTATAGAAAATATCCATATGCATGGAATATTGAACATTTATTATAATTGGTAGCTATAGACATGTAGGTACCTTCTTTTTAGGGAATACGATAAACAAATACAGACATTAGAGTTAAAATAAACGTAAAATAGTATGTATAGATATAGGATAGGAGATTTGTATAATATATCATTAGCAAGACCACTAAATAGTACATAAATGTGAGGTCACTAACTTCTTGGTAATACTCTGTGGGAAGGCTGTCCATAATAATATAAACAAAGTGCCTTAAGTAGAAGATGTTAATTTCTATTGGGATTTCAAATTACGTGCGTAAGTATAATTAAGTTAGAGAGATCTCAACTTAACTTCTAGTCTGACTTCTGAACTTCTGACCATAAAAGTTTGTTACAGTTAAATATTGTATTAATGTAGTTGTGACTACACTACCAACGGAAGAACAGATGCGGAATTAATATGTCTAAGTAAGTATGTCCATATATATAAATACGATATATACATAGGTACCTGTATGTAATTACATTTAGACAACTATTGTATATAAATGGCTTCCTTAAACAGTATATAAAGATATTGAGTTTTGTTGACTTGCTCTGGATATCTAAAACCGCAGAGAGTGGTGAGGAGAGATGGCTAGCATGGCTGTGGCTTGGCTAGTGCCTAAAGACAGATTTCTCTTATATATTTAGTATTTATATATGCTTGTCCTACATTGTTGATAGGATATACTAATTGTGTTTTGTTAAAGATATAGGTATGTAGTTATGTCCATACAAGTAAAAGGAGTTGCTCTAATTCTGTATTTAGTAGATTAGTAGTGTGTTCTGTAGGACAAACAAAACATTTTCTCATGTCCGGCTTGGTGTTATTGCAATTGCTGAAGTTTTGTTTGCACAAAGTAGCTTTGTTTGTAGTTTTTGGTAATTTGTTGAAAGAGAAAAGAGCAACGGGGCCTGTAATAAGTATGGTTTAGTGGAGTTTGTAAGATGGAGAGGAAACTACTGGGTAACTTAGCTATGTGAAGGCACTTTCCTACCCATTTGTTTGTTTCCAAGTTAAATAACACCAATATACCTACAAAACACTATACTACAGATTTCCAAGGCAGAATAAAGAGAAAGCAAATAAATATGTCGTAGAATAGTTTTCAACAGGAATCTAATGCACATTTTTTACGACAAAAAATAATATGATTCGTCTAAAAAATTAAATGGTGTAAATAAATAGTAGGTTAATATGTAATTATGAAATCCATGAAATGTATAGCTAAAATATTAATTATGGCACAAAAAAATCACGATTTCGGTAATTTCCGCTTCCCACCCCGAAAGTTTTTACATCCGGGATGATTGGGAAGTTCCCATGAGAATTGGGAAGGCTGTGGTTAGCATATAACATACGTGTATTCGAACTTTCCCACAAACTTCCCACTATTCCCAAAGAACCCATTTTTGCCCCAAAGTATGAACCATCCCCGGGGGAATATTACCACAGTGGGATTATCCCACCATAAAATTAATGCCACTATATTTGTGATGACTTGGTAAAGAAATAATAAACATGGAATTTTTTTGTATCTTACTTCCGGCTTGATACGTCTACCTAGGACACATATTGTTGTATATACATATATAGCGTTACATAGTGTAGATAGAGTATAGATTGTAGTTTTGCTAAAAGAAAAGGAGCAGTAAGTTGTAGCATTAGTAGTTGGTTGGGCTCTAATTTGTGCTCTGTTTATTTTATGAGGTCTTCTCTGTACTCACTGCGCCACATTCATTAAATCTCCATTTCCTAGCATTTATCTATAGAGCTTGACTTTTTACTCGCCTAACACGAGAAAGATGTCTAACTTTGGTCTTTACTTTACTTTGTTTGTTATAGCAAATGATTATTATAAGGGAAGGAGCTAGGGAGTAGAGCACTTACTCTTTCCCAATCAAATACAACATGCAAAATTAAATCTGGCGCATAGAAATAGGTATTCACTACTCACGTCTAGGTCTAGACTACACATAAATAAATTGTTAAGGCACTCTTTATTCCATCTTTGATTTCACACAACCAACACGCTTTTACAAATATAGCCCTTGTACTACTACACTTACGTACATATGTATTTCTAACTTGTGTGTGCGTACCAAAGTAGTATTGGTTCTGTTAGGTTAGGGTATAATAAAAATGATTGAAAGAAGGGAATACTATTTAAGTATGCCATAATACATGCATAAACAAAACTCCCAGTCAAAATAGTTCACTGACTTTGACTTGACTTGACGAGGACATTACTCTTAAAACTAATTTCAGTTATCCTGATTAATTTTCCCGATTCTATTATATTGTTTGTCTTGTTTCTGGTCTTCAAATTGCTCTAGTTACTTAAGTACGCAATTACTCAGCAATAACAATCACACTAAAAATAAACTTGATTTTTACTTTATTAATTGTCTTCCTGGCTAATCTACAGAACTCATATGTTGTACTTTTGTAACGCATTTGTATTATTGTTCATCGGTGTACATGTAGTATGGGAAATTCATTATTATGAATACATTATGTAAGTGTGCTTATGTACGTACTATGAATTAATTTAATACTCAAGGAGACAATAACCCATGTAAGTATATATGTAGATATAGTACGTACATTAAAAGACAAATAAGGGAACCCCGAAATTAAAAGTGGACTAATGAGTGAGTAGAAAAGACACCCAGAGAGAAAATGATGAATGTATTCATCAATGCAACTGTCTGTTTCTGAATGGGCGACTGTCACTCCGGGAAAATGACAGGGATATAACTTCATTATGTTCCGGGTGCCTGGCTTGGCCTGACGCAAGGCCAAAAGGAAAGAAAACACAAAAAATATTCCCAACATTTATTTTTCCTAGTCTTAGAGAATAAAGTAGGTTGTTGTTTGTGGTTCAGTTCACTGACATGGCGTGGCATGGTTTAAGTACACATATTGGCATAATATTTATAGAAAACTACATAAGTTAGGGACAGAGATGGCAAGACACACGACACACTGGCGTATGTGTGTAGCACCATATCTTACATAGCTGTACATATATAATGTAATATAACAGCTATAAAACGGTTATTGGCATTGTCTTCTGTTTTTCTTCTTCTACCTTTACTTTGAATAACTGTTATGTTTTATCTATGGCCTGTTTCTTTGAATTCGGGTCCGGGTACAAGAACTACAGATACAAGTAAATGTGTCCCATGTTTTCTGCCGTCCTTCGTTTTACTTACAGACAGGAGGAAATAGGGACAAAACACAAAATGCATAAGCTAAATAAAAAGTACGTTCTGTTCATCAAAGTCACGGAACCCTTTCACATAGTCACAACATACAGCATATTTCAATTTAGTTACATATCCATTCAATCCTAAGGTATTACATGCTATTATGTACCATCTAATAAATATGCAAGGTACCTATAACCATATTACGATGTTTTATTGCTCCTAATTCCCATTACTACCTATAAATAGTTCGATTCCAATTATAGCTGGGGTAGATTGAATTATTATGCCTTCTCCTAAATATAGCTGATACACGTTTCTCTGTATTTGCTCCAAATTACTAATGTTAAACAATATGGCTTTATAGAAACTATTGACTCCCCCGTGTTTGTTATACCTCAATTGGAGCGAAACTAATTCACGTGTAACAGTCTATGTATTTAGTAGTGAATATTTCTTATTGTACTAAACATAAGTTGACTGTGGTTTGTATACTAAGTTTTAGCTCAGTTCACGGGCAAACTGGGTTAATAATGATTATTACTCATTCTTCTAAAAGGGGATTGAAAATGGAAAAGTCAGGCGCTAATGTACATATATAGTTATAGAAGGGACGTGTACCTATATATGTAGTAGTCAGTTAGTTTCGTTCTTCCATTTCTAAATATAAAGCAAAATTGGCTAGTGAACATTGTAAAACACTAGACTTGTTAAATGTACTAGTATATTTACACTTAGGTTGTCTTCTAAGGAATTCCCTTGGTATAATTGTGCTATAGTATTTCTTGATGTTATAATATGAGTATTTTTTACATATTTTGACCAGGTGAAAAATTACGAGTAAAATGTTTCGATACAGAATAAAATTACCAATTTTAATTACCCGGAAGATAGATATGATGATAAAAAAATGAAATTCTATTTTAGTTATGAAGGCCATTCCTTTACAATGATAATGATTCACTCTTGTAAGAGAAGATGATACATTCGTAGCTTTAACAAACATACGGATCTTTGAACTATTTACGGACAGTGTAACCTTTTGACCTAGTAAGTGTTATGTGCGTAATTTAATAATTCTGTGCTTTAGCGTCCAGGTGTATCCCAGATGTATGGGGGCATGTATTATGGATCAGACCGTGAGAGTTGTTTTATTTGTATTTGGATAGTAATGCTAGGAAGCAGAAGCAACTACAGAATGTAACAGTAACAATGTCTATGTATTACTTAATATCTGCATAATATCGGCCATAAGTAAGAACTACGTACATTAGAGAATACTAGAAAGGTTGTTCGTCGTTTAGGTAGCTAAACTACATACGTAGAAGCTAGATAGTTTATGTAAACTAAACCTCCAGCTGACTTACATGCAATTTACTTTGACTTGGCTGTGAGAGACATGAGCTGCATTTACATTCTATAGCAAATAATACCTACATTATGTAATGTAAGTAACTATATTACATTTACTCGCTAGAATAGAGTTCAAACTCCAAACCTAGTGCTTGGCTAGAATAGAACTGCAATTCTATGTATGTTCTGTGCATGCCAGGCCAGGCCAGACCAGACCAGACATGTTGTAAATGCTCTACGGGAAGGTAAACTCCAAACCTAATGTATTTAATGCAGCTATGTTTGTACTATGTATGTACATACATTATTCTAATATAGTCAAGTCAGAGTAATGCAGAAGAGTGGGATAACACTGAATATAGTAGAAGAAGTAGAGCAACTTCAGCTTGATCGATTGCCACAGTTCAAAAGTACTTTCAGGTCAATATTTTAACGTCGCTACGGAAAGGTCTGCTTATTCAAATGCGTGCTTATGTTAAGTAAAATAACCTAAGTTCACTGTGAGTTGTGTTTAGTTATCTAAACATTATAAATGTAATATAAAGTACGCGAGGGCTATTTTTTACTTTTTCCTCTTCTGGGCATTAGCAAATGTAAAAAAAGTGCACGCAAAACCTAAAATAACATTGAAACTGATAAATTCAAAAATAAATATTGCAGCAGAGCATAGTGAAAGTATTATGGAACATTTTCTGGAGAAACTCTGAATTATTCTTGTATTGCAAATGTCAAAGTCAATGAATTTGTATGTACATAAATAAAATTGGAAAGTTCCCCTTTCCCGTATTTGAATTTGAGATTTGAATCAAACGAGATCATAATGCATAGGATATGAATGGTAATGAGCTTACGATCTAGTGCACTGTGGATATATTGTATGGAAAATACAGTATAGACTCATCCTAGTAAATATTATATGTAATATTTGCATGTGCAAGAGCTTTTAGTAAAGTTAGCCTTCTTTCCACCATTAAACGTACATAAATCGTAAATAGGCAGTGCTCGTAGCAGTGTACTGTAGTTGCTGTATATTTTTGATGATATTCTGTGTGGAATAGTGGCAAGTTATAAAGTAGGATTGAATGGAGCTTGAACTTTGAGTGCAGAAGAGAAACTACATCAATTTCCCTTTGAAACAACTTTGCAAATTGCATTTAATTAGTTAGATGCTTTCACTTTAACTTTCCACTTAAAATTTCTATGTCAGAATGAGATTCAGAGCAGAATAAATGAATTACGTTGTTAAGCTTTTTGTCACGCTTCTTGCTATGCACATTAACAGATAAATTTCTTTGTCCGTGACACTGGGCTTTCCTGGCCTGTTATGTATAAATAGAAAGATATTGCACAACTAGACATGCTCTGCTTGTATGCGTAACGTAGTTATAAAATTAGAGATAACATAAAAAGCTTTATATAATAACACTAAGTATTTAGGAAAGAATTTTCACTTCACTTCGATATAAACTTTTCATGGCTGCTTCCTTTTTGGACTACATTTTTGTTAGGCTAATCAGCCAGTTGTGTGTCTAACCTATAATGAGCTTCTTGTGAGTATTTATTATGTAAACGTGTACAGTACAGTATAACTACTTTATATATCCGAAACACAGCTCGTGGTCTACAAGCTAACTAAATCATTATTGTGTGTATTCTGTATAAAGTTTTATAACATAAAAGTAGGTGATCGATTTATGTAATACGATACATCGTATGTACAGAAATAGAAATGTCATTATAATTTTTTGGACATGATAATTAAATGCCAGCAAGTAATAATTAGGTTAGAAGAAGTTGAATGATGCCAATTTCAAAATTTTATTAGATGCTGTTAAATAGGGCAGGATTATACTATAGTAGATTCAAATTCAAAAAACTATGAATATAGTGGAGTTTGTTAGGATTTTAGTGTACACAGTAGTATAATTAATAGTAATGCAAAATTGTGTATAATAATTACAAGCAAACATTTATTTCGCATTGGGTTCAGTTTTCATACATAAAATGCTTGCAAGATATGGAATAAAATGAATAAAATTCCAGTCTGCAAGAAATTATTAACTCAGGGTTGCTTCTGTATCTATAAGAAAAATGTAAAATGTATTGCCGATGTCATTCGAACATTCTAACACGCTGGTCCTGTCCAGCAGGTTGTATTATATAAAGTATTATTTTGGTATTGAAGGAATAAACGGAAAGATGCAAGTCAAGTCGTCAACTTCTTGACGTTATCGAAATCACAAAATTTTCCCCTTTCGTTTATCAGTTTTAGGAATCACATGAAAAGTATTATAGTTATTGCTGCATTGTTGTCAGTATTGTAAAAATAAGAATTATGATGGCAATATTGAATCCCTCGTCGCAATGAAATGATCGGGATATTCTAAGCAATGCATCTAAAGTGGATTTAGAGGAAAGGGAGAAAAGCAATACAAAAAAGCAACTTTCAATAGATTGGATTTAGGGAAATCCATAGAACGATAACAGGAATAATCTTTTACTACCTTCTCCTTCCGTAACTCTGACTCTGAATCTCCCCTTCTCATCCTACTATTGAATATTTTGAAATTATCTCAAGTGCACTACACGATTTGTAATAGATTGTAAGTAGCTCTTCTGAAGTTTATTCGGATTTGTTACGTTTTCTCTAGAATAATTGATTAAAAATATCTATTTCACTTTTCAATGTTTTTCTAGCCCAATAACTGATAAAATTTTAAATATTTTCGCTTTGTCAGTTGTCAGTTCCCAAAAATAAAATTTGACGCTTCCTCCATTTGCTAACCTAACGAAATAATAAGTCTTTAGTATTCTTACTTCAAGTGTGTACTACGCATAATAAACGATCATAATAATTCCTCTGTTCAGTATGTACTTAGTATATGTGAAAAGATGGGCATATTATACAATGACATTGTTCTAACTGCACTACATGAAATAAAAACTTTGTTGGATAAGTAGTTGAGCTGTATACGAATCCTTATATTGCAGATATGTGTAAATTCTAATGGATATACCACAATACTTAAGTATCTACTCGTAGCTATAGGTGTTCTCGCAAGTTTGTTACAAAGAAAGTTAGCTTTCACCTTCGTAAACTATTAATGCAGTGGATAGCTATTTACGTTTACTTTCTTATACATAGTATAGATAATATAATGGGGGAAAACATGGTTAGGTCAGTCAGCAGCAGCAGACTTCTGTGTTCAGCTCTTCTGGTGCAGACAGATATACTTTTACTTTCTTTCTGAAGTGAAAGTGAAGGATAGGAATATTATGTTGCGGGTAGGTAGTAGGTAGGTACGTACCTTAGAAAGAACCTACCTACTACCTACATTTACTACTGTTATGTTAGTGTCTAGTGTTATGAGTTGACTGGACAAACTTGGCTTGGCTTACAGTTCCAGTCCAGCTCAGTTCAGTTCCAGTCAAGTAGGTAGTAGGTAGTGTACTGGATTGTGATAGTGATGGGAATATATAGGACGACGGGGGGAATGGAGACAGACAGACAATAGAGAAAGGAAAAGAAAAAGTATGGCAAACTTGTGGTGAAAGTTGTCTCACACACATACACGTTCTAATGTCTAATGTAATATAGTACGTACGCAAGACACACACATAATATAAGTATTTTATGCTGCTCTCTTGGTAGATATTGTACATAAGATGCTGGCGCTGGCTGGAAGGGTTATTTTACGGAATAGTTGTTGTCCTATTAAGTACGTTGATTCTTGGAATGTTCATATACAATACACGGAATAGCATAATAATATGTAAGTTGCTTCTTCTGCTTTATATTATACTTGGCTGTCTTGTCTAGGTATTATTATAAGGGATAATGTGAGTGTAGATGACGATAAGGCACTTTTGCTTTTGATGTGGCATATTATATCTGCTACACTGTGCCAAAGTGGAATATGATGTGCCATTATGACATTCTGTGTGGGTGTGCACTGGAGGACACGCAAACGTGCCATGAAATGGAGAAAAGTGCATTTGTAGGAACCATTCTTCCTTTTTGTGTGAAACTATATTGGTTTTTCTTTTTCTTGGTGCTGACTCTGAGTGAACTATGCTGAACTATTCCTTATTTCTCTATACAAATATAATGGAATAACTATGTATATAAGTACATGCATTACTGTATCTACTCTTTACTTAGAAAATATATACTTTTGTAGGAGAGGATGCCAATGAGATGTCCATGAAGAAATTCCCACAATTTCATATACCATTAGCAAGCGTAACGAGTACGAAAGCACATGTCGAGTCCTGCTGTTCCCTACTTACAACAATCTCATCTCAACGCGACAGATACTATAGTGCCACAGACAAACAATCCAAATTTCTGCTTCTTCATGTGTAGATTTCAATTTCTTTTGTGGCCTTCATAGAACATATTATCTATCTGCACTGGATTGTTGATGATGTTGTTCTTTATTTAGTTCTAGTATTGGGTCGATTTCAGTTTAGTTATTAGAAGAAATTCTATGACGTCTTCTTTTCATGTGCAATCTTTTTATATTTTGAAAAAAATCTGCTGTTATTTCTGTTTTAATTGTATCACCTAAAAAAATTCTAGAATGTTTTAACAAACTTAAACACGTGCATAAATAAATATGATAACTTACACAGAATTTTCTATGTAAGATATTTTAGTTGGAATTATATTTGAGTGCAGAACGGCAGTGTGTACTTATAATTAGCAATAATTGCTACATTATATAACTTGAAACCTGATCAAATGTTCAAGCATTATGTCAACATTACCGCATTGCATAAATAGTACATAGAAATATTATTCGGCAGAGAATACAGAATAAGGTGACTCCGGTTTATATTTAGAAAGGTGGTGTGTTATGTAAAAGGTCATTACCGTAATTGTGCTCACAGCGCATAAAAATCTTCCTCAATAAATTGAGCTAGAAATATTTATTTTATCTAAACTCACTGCTATTCTTCATACATTATGCAGGAAATATTATAAGTAAATGAAAAAACAATTAGATTAATCCTTATTGTTTCATCTATGTATAATATAAATTAAATAGAAATGAAAAAGCAATAACTATATAATGTGTATTTTTATATATTTCAGGTACGTATATCGGTTTGCCCATACAGCGTTTCGGTAATGTGAATTTTTTATTTCTTCAATTAAGGCCTTATTACAAAAGAATCATAAATTATAATAGAAAAACTGTGCTATGTAGTAAGAAGTACTAGACTGTCATAATTATGTTCCGTCATTTAATTATAAACTTATACAATTTGACCCAAATTGCAGATAGTCATCCTACTTTTCTATATTTGCTAATTAAACCCCTACATAAAATGATAGTATGATACTGTAAAGAATTTTTCACCCAACCTACAATCTACATTGCAGTAGTTTGTAAAATCAAATAGGAAATTAGATTTGAAAAAGAAATCGTGGATAGTCCCTATCTGCTATTGGCATTTGAGAATTCCCAATTCCGCGTCCGTATCACAGTACAGTTAAACCAGCTAGAGCTATAGTAGAATAGTAGTACAAGTCTCAGCACCACATACTTTTCATGCAAGTTCATGCCCACAGACAATTCTTGTTAGTTCCATTTCCATTTATCTCAAACGAGGTTATTGCTACATGTATATAGTTTTATATTACATTACATTACTCCATAATACTGTCCTACTGTATTGAAAGGAGAGCAGAGCAGAGCAGACATACTTTAATAGTCATATAGAACATTCATTCACTATTAGAGGACCTAAAGGCATACATATACTCTAAAAACATGTTTTACATGTCGTGAACTGTATGTAGGTACTATATGCTATGCTTTGGTATGTATGTCTCTTAAAATTCTGCTCAACTTCTCACTAAACTAAAGCAAGTCAAGAAAGCTTTGATCGGGAAGTCTAGTGGCATTAGCCTCCTACAATGTACTTTTATAACTTAGATTTACAATTTGCAAATGCCAAATTACCTTTTCCCTATCCTGCATACTAATAACTTTCTCCAATTCAGTTCAGCCAACGAATCCAATGCTTTCGATCGACTTTTCCTTCATATGTACAGCGTTTACTGTACAGTTCAGTTCATAGTTGACTTGAGTTGAAGTTGAAGTCAGTCAGATGTTCTCTATTCTACTCTATTCTGCCCCATAAAAACTTCAACCTTAAATTCATTTAAGAGTACACTTTATGTATTACCGCGTAGGGAGGTCTACATAACACGCTGCAATTGTAAAGCACATGTAACTATCCTTTCAATACTTTCACACTCAATCACGCTGATCTTCACAATGACAACATTAACTTTAACAGGGGAACAAAGATTGCACTCTAATGGTGTTTATTATATCTCTCTTCTGCTATTAACGTACATTTAACGTAGCAATTAACTCACATAGGGTACAATACATTCTATGTAGTTGTACATAAGTCTTCGTGTACAATTTAAATAGACTACACATTTACATACATTCCTTAAAATTCAAGACTTTACCACAGGCAATCCAAAAAATTGACATCGTATGCCATTTGACGGAAGATTACAGTTGCAAAACTTACCAAAACCTTAAAAAGAAATGTTTTAAAGTATTTTTAATATAGAAAATACTAAAGACTAATTTTGAACACCTGGGAATCTAGCCTAGGACTTAGCACATGGCTATTGAGCATTTATTTATGGCTTATATTTAATGGCACCATATAAAAATTTATTTTGCCATAATTTTTTAGACTTATTTTACCATAACTTTATTCATTTACCAAAGCAATATCCAAATACCATAAAAATTGGAATCGACCATATAAAAACTAATTTACCATAAGTTTGAGCAAAAATACTCTCCGAAAAACTATTTTGACCATAATTTTGCGATGGTTTTACTACTAAAATTATGGTCAAAATGTTTTTTCATTATGTATTTTTGCTTAAAATTATGGTAAATAAGTTTTTATATGGTCGATTCCAATTTTTATGGTATTTGGAAATTGTTTTGGTAAATGAATAAAGTTATGGTAAAATAAGTCTAAAAAATTATGGCAAAGTTCAAAGTAAGTTTTTATATGGTGCCATTAAATATAAGCCTTTATTTATTCTTGGAAATCTTCTAATTTAGAACATACGGTCCTAGCCTGTATTGTGACGTAAAAGTAGCAGTTGTGTAAGGACAGCGTATGTGTCCTTTACTAATGCGTCTTGCATTCCTTTGCCACTCAGCCGGGTAAATTATATTCTGTACCCTTGTAGCAAGCAGAGCAAGTGAAAATAAAATCAGGCAGTAAGTACCTAAGTATATGGCACATTGGTACATAGTCCCCCATCAATATTCCAGTGAGTAGTAGCCTCAGCCCAGTTTCCTTAGTTTTCCCCAGAATATTATTGCCTATACCTAAAGACTGTGTGTTGCTGCTCCTATGGCTCAAGTACCTACTTATGTTCCAGCAGCTTTCTCTGATTTCGTTTAACTTTCGAGTTTCGTTGGACAAGAGCTGCCATACATATACATATCCCATTATTAAGCCTCCTTTGGGCTCCCTTGCCTAGTGTTCTGCTCTGGTGTGGTCCAGTATGTTTTATTCCAACTCCAACTTGCTGGTCTGGTCTCGTGGTGGCAATTGAGATTGTAAGTTGTTGGTTGGTTTGTGATCTGATCTGTCTATGGATTCTCTTACTTATCTCACTGAACTGGATTGAGCATTGAACGGGGCTAGTAGGTGCAAGTGCACTGCCCCGCATTTCAAATTGCATTATATGACTTTCTCCATTATGTATTATTGGAGAAAGACACTATAGACATAGAAATACATATAAAGGCATATCTTTATATACTTATGCAACTTTATTGGGTGCATTGCACTGCTCCCTTTAGTTCCCGAGTTCATTTCGTATCCTGCAACTCAATTAAATTGTCTCATCTCCTTTAATCTTGTGAAACCCTATAGGCATTTTTACTTTCTCTTTACATTCACATTCACATAAAAAGGTACTTCGTAGAAAACTGCATTATCTATTACACTGCAATACTAAGTAATATTTACAAATACTATTTACTCTCCTACTTGTGAAATTTACTTCTTTGTTGCAACATGTGAATGAAAGTATGTAAATACGCCCTACATTCTCTTTGCATCGAAAGATACGGATAATAGTTATATCTGTAGTATCAAGGTTGTGTAATACCGAGAATTTCTTGTATTTGCTAAAAGTATATGAAGGTATGTTTATGTATCTTTATTTACTCCAGTTCAGACAATTGTGCAGGGAGCAATTTCATTTAATTTCATTCTTGCATCTGTAGAGTTGTGTTGTGAAAGGGAGTATTTTAGATAAAAGAGATTGCAGAGATGCTTCTTGCTTGAGGAGAATCTTCCAGAGTCCACGCTATTTCTTACCTTTTCCCATTAGAACGAAAACGGAATAACCTTCTAAACTGCAGTAGTGCAATAAATGGTGCGTGATTGTGTAAACGATAAGAGGGGATAAACAAATGCTCATATACCATATAGTTTCTATATGCGGAGTAAAGGAAATTTCTTAGTGAATGTCTTATGCAATAGTTATACTATTGTGTATGTACTATAGTATCAAGCCCACTCATAATATTACAATAGCTATAGAAATCTCTCTGATAGTTATCTGTATTTCCAAAAAATCTTGCAAGTCCGCGGAGACCAGTTTTTTGTAGCACGCAATCAGCGGAATGTATAAACTGCATTCTGTATAGTTAAGGAATAGAAAAGCATATATGTAGCAACACAGATGTAAATCCCTGTACTATTATTTCTGGTTTTCTGAGTCTTTATCGACAACAACGAAGTAAAGTCAAGGGTTCGAACTTCGAAGTAGAATAAATGGAACATATCAGTGATTGTAAGGGTACAGTGTATCTGTAGGTAATAAAGTCATAGATGGAGACATGAGGGAAGGAAGACAAGACAACAAACTAAAAGCAGATGCGCTTGACTTGTTGGAAATACAGGGATGCAGACACACTAACTTGTAGACAAGAAAATTCAACTTAAGTAAACGGAAAGCAAATCAAAGCAAACTACGGAGTTACCCTTATACTTATACTTAGTATTGTTAACGCGTAGTATTTTTTGTTTCTCTGTTGTAGTAAGTACCCTATGCATGCAAATTCTAAGGAAAGGAATATGTTTCTGTAGCCGAGACTATACTATAAGTTCATAGAGACGTTGCTGAGACTGAGAAGGAACTAAAGACGAAACGTTAGTTTTTCTGGAGTGTACTTAAACAAACGTACCTAGATTCTTCTCTCTTGTCTTATAATTCAATAGTCGGTCTTAAGTAGGTAAAATAAAGAAAAGGATGGAGGATTGCCGAAGTACTTGCATTTTTCTGTCTTTCTACACTTATTCGCACTTTTACTCGTCTGTCTAACTATAACATAACTTGCCTACCACTAGATAGACTACTTTACCCTTTTATTAAGAAAGCTAAGTGGAACCTTTAAGTATAGAAAGAAAGAAGATCTCGTGGTCGATAAGCGGTATTATGTGCTATCGTTATAGAAAACTATGTTCACTATGGCGGATTGGGTGCATTTGTTATATCTCTACATTCTTTCCCCTTGTGTGCTATACAAGATGTGACGTATGTACTTTAGTGTATTGACTACCTTTAAAAATCTGTCTACCCTTTAGCAGTGAAGTGGAAGTGTGCCTTTTTCTGTTTTGCTAGTACCTTGGCCACATAGGCAGTCGCAGTGTTTTAATTTTTAAAGAATTTGAGTAACGATACCTTCTCCTCAATCAATCTGATTAATTATGAAAATTATATTTGCAAGTATCTGTATTTTTTAAATAGCTTGTGAGTTAATAAAATTCCATAATTGTTAAATCCTCTGATGTATTTACAAATAAATATCATTCCTAGTAGAACCACGGTTAGTGTTGTGCATTGGTGATACGTAGAAGTGTGTGACTGTATACTACTATGTATAATACACTATTACACTGCAACACTATCATTTAATGCGCAACTTATCTGTATACTGTCGTAGCAAAATTTGGGAATTTTTCCCACGGAGAAAGTTTGTCCATCTCCACACAGTCGTTTGCCAGTGGAAAAAGTTTTCTTGGTGCATCTTCACCTTCCCATAGATTTCTTTAACGGGAAACCCCTTTCTTGCTGTGTACATACGTAAGATTTGGATAAGCACTATTGTATATCTAAATTCCTACTTGGTACCTATATTTATACAGACAGTGTAGATACGACAACTCAACTAGGTATTTTATTTATTTACTATTACATAAATTTGAACATGCCTTCCATGTACGTACCTATACATTGTTGTAGTATGTACAGAAGGACATTCGTATAAGTCAAGAGGACTAGAGAGATTCTGCTTCCTTTCTCAATTGTATTTGCATTGTTATTCTGTGTGAAGGGAAATGGGACTTTGAGGAAGGAAGAGAAAGGGCCTTTACCTCTCTGGGGCAAAGAAAGCAAAGGGCTCGCACTTGACTTAGCCTATTTAAACTTTTTTGTGATTGATAAAGAAAGTGAAACTTGTAAACTATTAACAAAGCCAACTTAACTCTAGTCATTCAAAAGCCAAATTGTAAACACTTGAATCTTCCAGTCAAGCGCACAGGCTGGCAGACTGAATTTTTCCAATACTTTAGTAAAAAGTGAGAGTTGCTTTTGCAAATACTCAGCTTACACTCTACTACCTACTTACATTATATGTACCTTCTTATGTTTACATACAAAGTAAAGGAAAAGTATTCTGAGAAATGTGTTCTCCTTAAATGTTCATGTTCTACTATAACAGAATTTATTGAGTTGGTCTTCCTGGCTGTGGTCCTGCTCTTTTAGATGGGATATTCTACTATTGTAATACATAAGGGTGATAGTATGTTGTATTTATGTAGTTTGTAGTTGAGTAGGTGCATATAAATAGGTAAAAGAAGTAATACATATTTGAATAGCTCAAGTAGGATGTATGTAGTAGGAATAGGTATGGGGAAGCGCTCGCTATACATAAACTAAAGTAGAAACTAGGTCACTCACTGAATATAGGAATAATACAATACAATCACAGCTGACAGTGACAGATATGAGATTCTCTATGACCAAAAGGGATGCAAGGCTTGTAATACAATTTAAAATGCTCGCCAACTCTTTTCAATCCACACAATACAGCTTGGCCGTATATGAAATTTTCTACGACTGTACGACTCTACTGCGACTGGAACCCTATGTACTTATGTATAGTTGAATGGATTTGAATGCATTACACATTATGCAATTCAATTCATGAAAATATGTCGTAAAATGCACCTTTCCTTGGCAATCAGCAAAATATTCCAACTTTACCCATAACTTGTTAAAATGTATTGTAAAAGTGAGACACACGTTTCTTTCTTATATACGTATAAAGACTATATAAAAGTACATATAGTAATGTACACTAATTTTTTAAAGCTAACTTTTACTCTATCCGTATCCATAAGTAATAGCTTACATTACAAGCAGCGTAATCTCTGTAATATTTTTGCAGCATGCATGCATTTTGCTTAATGCATATTACAGAGTAAAATTCCATGCCATTCCATACCACTGCTACTGCTGTGTGAATAATGGCTAAATGGAACAGTCATTAGTTACGTTGTGTGCAGCAGACCTAACCTGCCCTGTGCATTCACCTAAATACAACTAGAATATTTTAATGTTTGTTGAGCTCAAGTTAAATTATCGGTTTAAATTAAAGAAAAATAAACTGATATAAATGGTTTAACATTCATTATCAGCAGCAGGCCAAGAATTACACTCTTTATATTAATGTTAGGTAAGTAGGTTTAGTCTGGGCTGATTCTGATTATAATATGAATGAGATTATCTACTTATCGTTAGTGTATCAGTACTGTAGATATTTAAGTAGTTGTATCTTATTGTACTACACTGGTACAGTTATGTTATGCGCTTACTTAGTATGCGGGTAAACCTCTGTTTTAACTTTGTTTGCAAAAACATGCGGAAAACGTAGAGGTAATAAATTAATGCCTCCTTGTCCTTGTCATGTAGTTTATGTCGTAGTCCAATTGACCAATCAACCAGGAGACCGATACTGGCTTTTTTAATTCGCTAATTCTTTTAATTTAGCAAGTTAATGCGAAATGTTAGTTATCCCAATTAATTTTGCAGTTATATTAATTTGAAAAAATGTCTATTAGGTAAGTTACGTAAATATTACTCGTAATTTGTATCATATTTTAAAATAACTTTACTATTCTTATCAATTTTCCTGCTTCTTAGAATGACCTTCTATAGATTTTTTAGTTAAGACACTACTAAAGGCTGCTGATGCAAATAATATTTCACTTACTTCATAATTTTCAAGTTTCCTTTTTCACTCGAAAGCCTTTTTTCGAAATTGTTAGGCCTATTGACCTAGGCCAATTGACCGATTGTGCGTATCGTTCAAGTGGACTATGACATTTGTACTTGTACTATGTATGTATGTATGCTTGAGTATTTTTTTTGTGCCGAAAGAATGTTGGAAATGTGTCTCACATAGTTTATTCTTATTTAGTTTTCGGCTGCTGTGCTTAGTTGTGTATGTTCTGTAGCAAGTGTCTGTCGTGTTGGTTGACTACGCTTGAGTTGAATTCAGTTGAGTTGGCTAGTAGCCTCAGTTTGAGTTTAGAATTCAGTCGGGCAGTAGTCCTTCAGTTCTACATTTTATTTCGCAGTTTGTGATTTAAAGGGCGGTAACAGTCGTTATGCGAATATTAGCTGAGAGTCATAGAAAGTAAACTATCACGTAAGTTGCATCTGTCCTGTCCTGTGAATTGTAAATGTTATGTTATTTTCCGAGAGAGCGGCGGATGTCTACTCGTCAAGTCAGTTTCTCTTTCCTCCTTTTGAATGTAAAAGTAGCGTTACTAACTAAATACAAGAGTGTACTCGTACTCGTACTGCGACATGAACTGTACACTATTTGTATGTAAGCAAACTATGTCGGTATGTTAGTGAGTTCACATATTTTGTGTGGGTTGTAAAGGAAATGCCTACTTTAAAACTCGATTTAAACTAAACTAACTTAACTCAAGCAAGATATACTTACATACAGTAGCATAGATTTTAATGGAGACTTATATTTTGTACAGGGCCATCATTTAGTATTTCCATGATTTTTATAAGATGAGCTATCTGCACTATAATATGTAGCCAAGCCTTAAAGGGAATTACTGAAAAGAAGGTTATCTGTTTGTATCTCTTTATTTAATTAAATTAACACAAAACTTTTAGTAATAATGGACGTTAGTGTAACCTTAGGTGAATACTGAATACATCTAGAATTTCTGTAGGTACACTTACAAGAACGCGAATAAATAATGAATGAGTGAGCACCCTGTACAATTTTTCTGCTTACTTTGATGCTGGAGAGAGCTAGTAAATATTAGTCACGAGGAGACTGAGGAACCCACTTGCATTATTACATATTAGTGTTAGTGCAGTGGAAGAGGAACATACTTTTACAGTACAGTAGCAGAGGTTTGACTATTATGTTTAGCTTTTAGTTGTAAGTTCGCAAATAAATGCTAGAATACTGTACATAGTGTACTGCATTTCATCGTGAGTTAGTCTGTTATGTTATGTTGTGGTGTAGTGTACTCTGTAGACTCTGTACTGTAGTGTACTGTATCTGTAGTTTGTTCCATTTTAAATTCTAGTGAACATCATGCAGTAGGTTAGCTACTTATGTTGTGTACTTGGTTGCTTTGCTTACGTAACCTAAGTACATAAGCTAACGAAAGTAAAGTAAGTCAATTCAAGTTTAGCTTTGGCCAAAGCTTTTCTGCTTCTCTCAGATTATTTTTCATGGCATGATTCCCTCGCGGATTTAATCCAAGAAAGATTCATGCGGACTGCAAAGTCATTTTATTTTGCAACTTCTTTGCCAACGACTCGCAAACTATCTCAAGGAAGGAAGGGAAATACGGGACGCGTCAGCGTTTGCTCTTCCAAAAGGCAAAGGCAAAGGCGCAAAACTCCTTTTCTTTCTACGTAAACTAAACATACATAGAATTGAAATCTGCAAGAGCTACAGCTACAGAAGGCCTAGGCGTAGAAAAATAACAGAAAAGGGCCCATCATGTTGAAAGGAGGGAAATCTTATGTTAGTCACTCGCAAGACTGTCTTCCGTTTAAATTCGTCTATTCCATTGCATTGCTTACGCTGTTCTTATTCTATGAGTCAGGAAGAAGGAAAGGAGTGCACTAAATTGGATGCATCACATCACATCACATTCCTATCTGCAGATTCTCTCAGTTTATATTATATGGAGTGGATGTAAATAGTAGTAGGAACCTTCCATGTTCTTTCTGACATGAAATGAAATTCATTCCGATGATTTTCCTCTCGTCATCTGCTCCTATGCTTACTATACAGACACTACATTCACATCTAATACATATCTAAGCTAGAGTTTATGTAAGTTCACTTCACTCTTGATTCTACTTACTACTTACTACACCAGTTTAGCTTAGATACTGTAGGTTAGGTATGTACCTCACTTTTATGCTAAAACATTCTTTAGCTACATTATTCCCTATTTGTGTCTACAAATGCAGAAAACTCGTTGACAACTCGTAGGAGACCTTCCTCTGCGAAAAAAGTGAATTTCCTGACTTGAGATTCCCTAAACTTCTATGCTACACACACTGCACCTTTACCTTCCTTTATTTTACTGTACTACTTACTCTAAAACTGCCTGCTATTCCTTTAGGTACGATATGGGAATTGGGTAGGTAGTAGGTAGGTAAAGCAAAGAGTGTGGGTAATCTTTCCAAGATATTTACTTCGTACAGTATTAGGTATCTGTAGGTATATAGTGGGTTTAGTTATATTGTTATATTATATGTACCTACTACCTACATTTCCTTCATGCTTCCTTACTTTTGATTTCCTTTTGCAAGCAAGTCTTGGTTTGGTTTGCCTAGTTGAGTTTATGTCACTCACTTACTCAAATGTATGACTATTGTGGATATTAGGAATCTTGTAAGACAAGATTTTGACGTTTTAGTTTACACCATACCACACTCCGCACTATAGTCCTAACCTTTATATGGGGAATTCTTAACCTTTATAGAACTCCCAGCTTATTTCCAGCCAGGCCAGGCCAGCAACATCAATATACAGTTCTATCAGTACTGCATGGTGTAACTGATTGTCTTTCTTTATTACGCGCCCATGTTGAAGAGTGGTAGGCTATGGAAAGCCTTAGGAGTGCAATATTGAGGAAGAGAAAGAAGACTTTCTTTTAGTATCAATAAGGCTTTCCTTCTGCATTAAATTGAATGAGCTGAGTGATTACTGTAGATTGACATTTCTTCGAATTTATTCTTCATCCTTTTAGAGAATTACGAGTCCCTAGTACTGTACATCCTTACTTGTTTTCATTTACTATTTGTTACACAATGTATTTATAGACTGGCTATTGCGCATACATACTTACATTTACTAAGCACTTGATCTTCATGCACCATATAACATATATCAGTACTGTAACATATTTAATACGGTTTAATACAACATTTTTTGTTTTTGGAGGAAATGTTTTGCCTTTTCAATGTACATAATAGTATATCTGCATTTGGTAGTTGAATTAGGTGAAGATGGAAGGGTGAATGAGATCGACAAGTACATATGTACATATAGAAAGGTATGCGTAAAGTAGAGGAAAAACTGTTGTCAGTCTGTAGTCTTACAACGTCCCTTGAGACACTAGCATCTTACGCTCTGAGATTATAAATAACGGGAGCAGGCTCAGGAGTAAACGTTTTCAACTTTGCCCATGTAAACTAAAAGGCACGGTATCATCATAACATCATGGGATGACACCCAAGTCACCTACCACAGATTATAGTTATGGAACTCCTGAATTTAGAGAATGATCTTCTGTGGGTAATACTTATTATAAGAAGATCGAGGTGTTTTTAATGGACAGTATTTTTCTTCATTTCGGCCCATATGCAATACTCCAGAGTTCACTGCACTGTAATGTAATGAACTTTGCCGTTTGCTCAATTTGTTCAATTTTCAGGGGAAACAAAATACAGGGAAGTACAAATCGAGAGCTTGTTGCTTTTATATTGACATTTCCTACTTTACCGTTCCTATTGATACACAAGTAGTACACCTTAGTAGGTGTACTTATTTTGATGAATTATTTGGGTTGTCCTGGATTTATCTACAAATTCTTAATGTGGAAGATACAATTTTTAGAAGCTGAAAATTTCGATTTGGTGGTTTACACTAACATTAACAAATGTAAATATTAATCGAAAATTGAATATGAAAACAAAAGGTTGAAAGTTCAATCGCCAAATGTAAACATCAGTCCGGAAATCCATGTAAAAGAATGAACTGCATGCTTGTAGTATCGTGATTTACTATAAGAGTAACTTTCATTTCAATTTGTTTATTTCTGTAATGTAGCTTTGTCAACATTGGCTGACCGGACAGGAAAAGGCAAAAACAACAAATAAAACTGAAACAAGTAGAACTGTAAACACGTTTTTTTCCTGTTTTGTACTAGAATGAGTTCTACATCGAGATCTAGAGTTTACCTGCAGAAATCTTATTTGTACAACTTGTTTCATCTTTCTCCTTCTATTTGTCTTAAGTGTCTTTCTTTATAAACTTACCAGATGTATGTACACACTCTAAGTAAAAAATCTATTGTTTAGCTACATAGGTAGGTGTGTATCCTTAAGGTATAAATGTAGCATTTGATATTTGCAAAAGAAAACTCAAATAAATGGCTTACACGGATCTTAAGCTTGAAAGTACATAATACTTAACAGGATAAAAAACTCTGTGGTAGACTTGGGTGTGAAATGTGTACAGTGACAAGTTAGGAAGTTCTTTTGTCTTTGTTTTTACAATCTTATGGGAAATTGGAGCACAAAATGGAAAAATACGGAACAGCTTATTAAATAGGTAGGTACTATAGTTTGCATAAGTAATTAAATCAAACTTTCACTTTCCACTGCAAGGTAATGTATTATATACGTCAAATAATTAATTATGTATGAATATTAACTAGTCCCTGTAAAAAGTAAAAGCATTTACTAATGTCTTAATAATATAGAATTACTCTTTTAATTGTTACATGTAAATAGGTAATGAAATTAGTCTGCCTTAGATTTCCTGTGCTAAATGAGTAATACATTTATAATTTTTTTTTGAGTTTATGAAGCAAAAGGCCCGATGATTAAATCATGGTGTTAGCTCAGGAACGTTTCAATGAGAACTCAAAG
>JAQFYC010002982.1:0-22667 GCA_034694165.1 Tomocerus mixtus | reverse complement strand
GCGACTTCCTCTGACTTCTCGGGCTTTCACTTGCCCCCTGTCACCACGAGAATTTACCCTTACACAAACTTTGCCAATAACAACAATTTCAAGAAAGGAGGACGAAGGCAGTCGACAACAACTTCAAATCAGAAAAAGAGATCATCCTATCTTGTCTCAATCCTACTCTCCATTTTCTGGTTTGCCATGGGCCTTAGTGTTTCCGTTCTCGTCCTGTACTTCGGCCGAAGCCTGGATCTCCCTTTCACACTCACATCAAGTGAGTCCTTGATCGCAGTTGAAAATTCAGTTGTACGACAAAGCCATCATCATGGAAATGGATTAGCCAAAGGGAAAGTTGATAAAAATGGGAAATGCGTGACAAGAATTTGTATGCAAGCTGCTGCGCGGCTCCTCCATCGCTTTGACCCGACTCAGAATCCTTGTGAAGATTTCTACCAATTTTCCTGTGGAAATTTTATTGCTCATCATGAGATTCCGGATGATAGTTTTCAACGATCTACTTTGCAGGAGATGCAGGAAAGCATTCTCGTTGACATCAAAAGTAAGACCTATAAACCCATTTGACCCATTTGGCTCTTCTTTATAGCTCCTACATAGATTTTTGTTTAATTTGTTTCTTACGTATAGGTACTTCTTAGTTAACTTCTATTGCGTACTTTCGTTTCCAATTGCTTTGCCCTTGATTGTTGGGGAAACTCATTTACACAATACCAGGCCCGGATGCATCCAAATATTTCATTTTATACATAGGGCTCAGTAGAGCAAATAAACAGGACAAATTATCTTCACATTTCAATTAGAGGTTGACTTTGCCGTTTCATTTTCCACATGTCTTGATAATTGCATGACTTATTATAATCCACGTTTAATTTCTTAGGGAAAACTTAATGCAATTTGTATTTAAAGGAAGCTATAACATTTATATGGGGAAAGTAGGAGAAAGTCTATGCATGGGAATTTTTAATTTGTACTCCTTTAAAAGGTTTTGCAGAATAAAAATGCTTAAAAAATCAAAGGATGCCAAAACTTGGTACTACACGTACAAGCTTTACGTACGCATATCAACGATTTACATGCATGTATATCCGAGTACTGTGAATAGCCGCAATCATCTGAGAGATTGAATAGGTACGTAATTGTAATTACAAGGTTACCAAATTTTTGATTTACTTTTTAATGGAGCATTAATGCTAATACTACGTACATGTTATAATAAAATGCTAACAAGCAAATGAAAGATCATTTACTCTCTAATGTCAACATACTTAGAATCAGAATTTAAAACTATATCTTTGATAACTAACTATTTACCTGCATTCGTGCTATTTACCTTTTTATGTTTAACGTTTTACTTCTTGCAATCCTTAGTGAGCTTTTACTGTTACTATCACATAAATGGATACTGCACTGTATTTGTTGAAGCTTTGCTGAGCCCGTTCACTCACAGGTTCAATTTCTTTTGGTTCTTCTTGAACAGCGTCCATAGAGAATATTAGTTTGACTGTTGCGTTATGTAGCATGTATATCAAAAGTGAAAGTAAGTATGAGGCGAGTGTGCCTGTCTGCCTGAATCGCATGAAAAGTCTTTCCGCAGTTGCAGAATAATTTCGGAGAACTAGGCAATAGAAATGGAAATGAAAGTCAGACTGCTATGAAACGGTGAAAGTTTCTACATTAGAATCAGCCTGAAAGTGAGTTTTGTTTGTTATGTGAACTACGAAGACAATAAACTTCTTAATTATTACTTTGTTTACACATTAGTTAAAGAAAATAGTAAAGGAGGGCTTAGGGAAGCCTCCGGAATCTTCCACTTCCAAAATATTTGAGACTTTTTTTCTTGCGCTCAACTAATAGAGCAACATTTTCACATTTTTCAGGAGATAATTCACATAATTGTTTGGAACATAAATAAGATTAATTTTAATTTGTTCATAGGATTCATAGATAATTAGACATACGGTCGAATAGTTGAAGTTTTCGGAGGTCTGAGAAAGCATGGGTAATGCACAGCTGTGCGGTTAAATGTTACAGAATGTACTATATTATACAACTTTCTTATCTACAACATCAATTATCAAATATTTACAGAGCCTTGCGATTAAAGTAGACAGGTATGGCTTATTAAAGCCTTCCTTGAGATATAATGACTTTCACCTTTATTTACTTCCACTTCATATCTCCAGAACCTCACAAGTACATATTGTGTGCTTAGCACTTGACTTTGGTAACATTTCCTGCGATGCAATTTCCAATTACTTACACATTTGTGAATTTGCGAGATAATGGCTAATTTGGAAGAATACATTTTTTCGCCAGTTACATGTAGTTATAGCATTATTTAAGTTGCCTGCAGCTTTCACAAAATTAATATTTCATGGAAGGTGAAGGAAACGAAGGTTGGAGGCAATTTGAAGTAATATGTCCTCTATCATATGAATCCTGTATACGTAAGGACTCGTAGTCGCAGTGATGATAAAGTAGCTCATTAAACTTACTTTCTCGAGAATTGACTTTCCATCCAAGGAGCAATATACTTTCTCCATTATTGGTTAATTACCCTTTTACAAGGTTCAAAGTGTGTTACTAGGTATATACTTAATCATATTATGTCGTACATAGGCATTCTAAGTACTTATTTAACCAAAAGTCACTATACCTAAAGATAACACTCACAGTTCACGTGCTGGAGGAAATTGAATTTTTTCAAGTCAAAAACAAATTTTGGCACTTAAAAACTTAGCTTCGTAACCAGCACATTGCTCCTTTAGCACTTTTTGCGAGTACACTTTTAAAAGGCTGAATGAGGACTGAATACAAGACGTTCATACCCAACTTTAACTAAAAATGGAGCAAATCAAAATAATCTCAATATATCTTAAAAGATTGATGATATCCTAAAAGCTTAGAAAGTGTAACGAAAGATATAAAAGGAGCACTCTATTTACGTTTGGGTGGTTAAGTACTAATAAGTTACACAAAATAAACCGGCATTTGTGCTTTCACTTGTCTAGGAACAGGAACACTACGAGCGAAGTAATCAAGAAAATTTTCACATAGTTTTAGATTTAATAGAAATAATAAATTGGTGTGATAAACGAGATATTGAAGACTATGATGAAAGTATAAGCATTTATTTTTTTGTGGGTTTTACTTCCGTGGGTTAGAATTATCTGAAGACAAAATCGTAAAATAAAGTGGTTTAATATTTAATTTATAAAATTAAGTACATTTCAGCACAAGGTGCTGTAGCTAATATTTTTCTGCGATTATGTGTAAATTCTCGTTTCAGCATTTTAAAACCATACCAAAGTCAAGAAATAGAGTACAATATCTTCAATTGCCCTCTACAACTTTTGACTTTACCCTGCTTGCAATCTGAAGTATAAAATTGTCTAGATAGCCAATTCCAGACAGACGGTGCTCTTTCTTCAGAAGTACCCTAACAGATTCACAAGTGCTTTGATAAAAAGAAAGTTTTCACAACACAACTGTTATTTGTGTACTTTGTACAGGCAAACACAAAATACCTAAATAGCATGAGTATGTACAGATACTTGCTGTTGTTGTTGTATTGTTGTGTAACCTAACAAGAACTTTTTTAGTCAGCTAACTTTACTTCTCATCCTAATGAGAGAAAGTTTTTCAGGTAGTACATACTTATATAGTAGACGTGTACATGGGTTCGAGTGATTAATGAGCCAGATGTGAATAGCTATAGTGCATCTCTAGAGATGCTCTGGTGAAAGGAAACTTTCTCCGTTTACGTCACACTCCAGCCAAGAGCAGGGAACAATTAATGGTACAACTGATAGCAATTGAGATATGAAGGTAGTTGCTTACTGGAAAGATAACACAATAAAGCCCAAGAGCTTTATTTTATTAAGACAACAACATATGGGTGGTTAACTTTTTTGAAGGTTGTACCCTCTTCAAGCCAGAATCAGGCAAAAAATGATGATAGGTACAATTGAACTATTCATTCGGCGAATACAATTTTTAGTAGTAGAATTTTCTGCTCCAAACTACCTTGCGTTTTTCTTTCATTAGTGTGAATCTGCCTAGATGTGCAATACAGTGCAAGCTTTCTCTTATTTTCTTCACACCATTTGTAATACATATCTTAAGTTAATGCAATTAATCCGAGTTCCACATTCCCTTTTTATAGCACTTTTTATAGCATTAATTTTTGAAAACAAGATCCTCCAAAGAGAATGTGAGATTAGAAATTTCAGTTATGCGGACACTATTCTAAAAGTGTAGGAGGAAAGCATTATTTAGGATGCAAAATGACCATTGTCCATTGTCTTTTCTGACACAATGCTTTCTACTTAAAGAAAATGGTGCATCAGCTTAGATTTTATTTTGAAAAATTCCTTTATTAGAAGAAAAGACAACGCAGCTCGTATGAATTGTAATAACCTTGACATCTTATGTGGAATGTAATGAGATTTGACATTTGTATTAGCTGGATAATATTACGTACTTAAGTGCCTACGCCCTTCATCCTTCTGTATCCTGTGTCAGTTTCTGTTATAACATTTGTGCCACAGCGTATCTGTGCCACTTGGTTTCCCACGCATAACGATATTAATATCTAGGTCAGTTCATCTCCAAATAACACAAATACCTAAATCTTTTCACTATTGTCTCTTCAAATCACCCAACGAAATTGTAATTCCTACTTTATATGAATGAAGGTTGAGTAAGGTTGAGTAAAAACATAGTTGTACTTGTGTCCTCTTGGTAGATTCTCAACAAAAAGAACGTTAATGCATTTTGTTTTGTCTTTCTTTTTGTATTACATTGATATAAATGCAAGGATGGGTAGTGTGACCTGGTCCTTTTCTTTTGCTCTCATTTTTTCTACAGAATGGCTTTCTTTGTTGCTTGCTATAAATATAATGATTAAAGCAAGTATACCAAAGAGGCAAGATACTAACATACTAACGTGTCAGATCGAAAAGGGTCTAAAAATAAAAATTGTAAATAAAGACGTATTGCACCATTATAATTTGGACATTTCTGCCATATAGACTTAGTCACAAACAAATTGTCCCACTGCACTGTGGGATAACTTAAGATGCCAGTGTATTCTATTTCAGTGTACATATAAATAGTGGGTAGGAGTACAGTACAGTGTGACAGTTTTAGAAAGCAGCCATAGGATAACTTTCACCATGCAAAAATATTACTTTCTCTTTTTCTGCCATTTGCTAGTAACAAATGTCATTATCTCTCCTTATTAAAAATTTTAGTGGCCTAATTTACTACAAGCGTTAAGTAGTTCAAAATTCTAAACAGCTGTTGGTTTTAAGTTTCGCTTAAAACTAAAGGCTATGCAATAGTGTGTAGTTTAAAAAGAGAAATGTTTCGTATATTCCCATTTATCTGTATATGACTCCATTTAGAATTGAAGTATTGTGGCTGTAGCTGCATGTATACAATTTTTTGACGGGTTGCATGGGGGAATAAGTATAACAATAACAATATGATGTATAACATGACTTGTGCACTCACCGAGTGTGTGTTTATCTTTTGTGTGTGTCGTGTAGAGTTGATAGACCAACCGGGGAGTAAGAACGAGATGGTAGCCATCCGTAAAGCTCGACATCTGTACACTTCTTGTATGCACAACAGCTTTCGTACATCTCACTACAGCGACTACAAACATTTGCCCATTTACTCTGTGCTAAGTGCAGAAGGGATTGGCCATTGGCCAATTCTAGAGGGAAGTCACTGGAACCGATCCGAATACAATCTGGAGCGTCTTTTGGGACAACTTTTCACCCATCAAGTCCAGAGCATCTTTGAGCTATATGTTACTCCAGATGAAGTGGATCCCACAAAATACCTTCTACAGGCAAGTATTCCTTAAGTGTTTTCCTTTCACTTCTCATCTTTCTCACTTCCTAAGTTTCAGCTAGCTACCGGCATACGTATAACATAACCCTCCAGTAAATGGGCCTGCCTGCTGATAAAAATACTTTATCTAAGGCATACAAACTATGTGTATCTTAATAATGTGCTCGCGTGGAAAGCTTTGGATATTTATTTTCTATGGGGAGCACGACTACTTTAGTACTACTGGGCTAATACAGGGTGAATCTTTAGAAATTGCACGCAATGCACGCTTTGACGTACAACAAAGTAACAAAATTTTAAGCTAATATTTTTATGACAGTTTTCTATGTTTTACCGTCTAGATAATTTCTGTTTAAAAAGTTGGCACTTGTATGTAAATACAATGCTTATTTTTAACAGTTTTTTGAAAAAAATTCATTGTCAATTAATTAGGCTACCGAATTTTGACTTTCTGGTAACACATGGGTGTGTTTGTATCTAGAATATACAGAACATCGCAAACGGCTATACTGCACACTGGGGTAATAAAATATAGCCTAAAAATGAGAATGCAGTATCTGTGAAAGTTTTAAATTATATTTTTAAGTAAAAAGAGAAAGCAAATTACTCCGTAGTCCCTTGGCATTCTTTAGGCAGATGAAAGTGAAAGTCTAAATATGTGTATTATTTCTAAAGCTTGCCCTGTATAGGAAATGTACAGAAAGTGGATGGTTATTTTTTTCGAGCTGATGGAGTATGTACATACATAGCCTTAAATATAAAATGCCGTATTACTAAATACTATCTAAGTGTACCTACATAAATAAAGCTTTAAATAATAATGCCACTGCACATAGGTATGGTATACTTAATGTACTTGAGATTGAAATGCCTATAGGTTATCTGATAACTTGGGTTATATATTTTCAAAATTAATATATTTATCTAGATTATTTGAAAAGCCCAATAAGTTGCGTGCAACATTTCATATAGGAAGGACATCTTATTTTAGGTATAAATAATAGCGTAGATGTTGAAGAGCACTTTTTGAGTATTCCGATGGTTTAATTGAGTTGTCAACATGAATTATAGGAGCTATTTATCTTCTTTCGGGGATTCTATCTATCTCTATATCTTTCATTCTCTTTTCTCAATTGTCCAGTTCTTCAAGGGGGAGCCCGCAATGGCCAAATCGTTTTTTCTCAATACTACCAACCCCGACTACATCAAATATCTTCGATCCTACAAAAGACTTCTACTCGAGTCAATTCTGATTCTGAGTCAAGGAAGTCCGACCGTTATTTCTGATGTGGAAGCAATTCTCGAATTCGAAACTAGCTTTGCGAAGGTAGGCAATTAACTAAGATTACATACATACATAGAGTTTTTTACGCCAGAAATATCTGTTACAACATTTTCTACTCATGTACTTGAAAGAAAGCTTGAACATGATTTAGTTCACAAATAATGTCCTACTTTGTAAAAATACTGAAAAAAATATTTTATTATTAGCTTGTCCAGCGATCAAAGTGCCATTTCGATGGATTTGACTTGGACGGGGCAGAGGAAGACTACGGTCGTGTTACAGTTGCTGATATCCAATCCAGAGTTCCACAAGTAACTAATTTTGTAGCTTTAATTTTGAAAATAATTGTTTATATAAAATTGGAGCTAAGTATGTATTAACTGTAAATATGACAACTTTAATTCATTTCAGCTTGATTGGATAAAACTAATTCAAAACATTTTCGACAATTTGAACATAGAAAGAAATGTTACAGGGGATATGCCGGTTTATTTCCACTGCTCTGAGTTTTTTCCAGGTCTTGTAACTTTACTTGAGCAGTCAGATAGCAGGTAGTCTTAAAATCAGTAATTTAAATTGAGACCAAAGCTATCACAATACATGCAGACTATAATGGCTAAAATGATCTATATATGTCTTCTTATGAAAAATATAGAACCGTTACAAACTATTTGGTATGGCGCTTTGTTTTTCGTTACATGCCATTTTTGGGGAATAAATTCCTTCAGATTTGGATGGAGTTCATGAAAGATGTTCCAGATACAAATGAAGAACGGCTTTATCTTTCAAGGTCTGTGTTTTATGTTCCCAAATCGCACGTTGTTGCTTACTATTGCATATATATTTATATAAAGTATATCAAGATCAAATCCAACTTAGTTCTAGGTCCTTGTCCTTATTGCTTGATGTTTGTAAATAGATATTCTTTTTCCATACAAAAAGAAAACCTTTACAATCCAAAAGTAGAGCAATTTTATGTTATATCCTTATCTTTATCTTTCTTTTTATAGTCATTCAAGTATTTGCACTTTGAATAAAGTTCAAGTTCATATAGTAGCTACATATTAATTTATTATTTTAGGGATTTTATGGATCAAAAATTGCAGTTAACAATTTATTTTAAGTTATTTATAGTCGTAAAGGAATCTGATGATAGGATGTAATGACTAAATAGGTGGAAGCAATGTGCCAGTATTGTAAATGACGGGTTTGGTATGGCTGTGGCATATCTCTACGTGCAGGAAAACTATAAGAACTCGACGGAGCACGTAGTGAGACAGTTAATTCATTATCTGAAGAAGGCTTACGTCCAAGTCATCCATGAACAAGGTTGGCTCCCAGACAGCTTCAAGCAAGACATTGTTGATAAGGTGAACCTCAATCTACGTCATTTCCTACATCTCCCTTTTAGTTAATTCTTCCAATGGTAACCTTATCACGTTCTAATTCTAATACCACTATAGCTGGAAAATATGGGAAATAAAATCGGATATCCGCCATACATCATGGATCCTGTGGCATTAGAAAGCGAATATGATGGGGTAAGTACCTAATTAATATACTTTCTGCATTGAAAAATGCAAATATTCATTATAACTAGATCATACATGCATTCATTTTACATTCATACCTTATCCTCCCCTCAATCTACAAAGTTGGTGTGGTGTGGCAAATTCGCTGTGTGTGTATGACAGGACGTTAGTGTGTATGTAGTAACAGTTTTTATTATAGTCCTTACCCTCTCTCTATTTGGTTCTGAGATTTTAATTGTAATGCACCATTACAAAACTGGTGTAGCCAAGTGGTTGAGCTAAATAGTGTCATTAAACCAACAATTTTGGCGATAAAATAGTTTTGATGACATATTAGAACCATTTAAAACGGAATTCCCATAAAATCTCACATTGCTCCATGCGTGGGGTATATTGAGATTTATATTTGGATTCCTTAAGGTGGCTTTAGTATGGGCACCTCGGGACTAGGGAAATGAATGTAAACTTCGGGTCCTAATTCAACCCGTATTTCTGAATCGATTCTTTTCAAAATTTCACAAAATTAGTTCATTTGGGACATATGCAGGCTAAAACTAAATGCTTTGAGTTTTTAGTGAGTTTCCGACAGTTTTAAAATTAACTTTAAACTACCCGAAGTTTACATTAATTTCCATATTCTCGCATTGCCCATATCAAGGCCACCTTAAGTGATTAGCTTACCAACGATACCTCACCCTAATGACCCTACCTGCCATGTTCCCATTTAAAAAATAAGTTGGGCACAAAAAATAAAAATAATAAAAATGAAGACACAACCACGGTTGAAAATATTGTTAACGTATTGTAAAAACGAAATCAGCAAAAAGTTACTTGTTAAGGATAAATTTTTCTGAATTTTAAGGGGAAATATTTCATTATTTGTTCATTTGTAGAGAAATAGGTGCATTTAGCATGGGAAGCATGTTAGTCGGTTCATTTGAGTGTTTGCTTATAATTGCAAAAGTTAATCCATGCATTATGACATGACTACATATTTAGAACTGACATATACTGTAATGTATTATAATATTTTACAGTTAGAATTTAATGAGACCTACTTCCTGATGAATATCCTGAAACTACGCAAATACGAAGTTTTCAAAGAAATCCGGAAAGTAAATCGCCAAGTGGACAAAGACAAGTTAGTTTTAAATCTGAAATGTATTATGTTGAAAGAAATAAAATAAATATTCTCAGATAAGAAGGGAATGATACGTTATTTAACTGTATTAAAGGGATTGGCTGGTTCAACCAATGGTCGCAAACGCTTTCCACAATCCCACAGCTAATGAGATTGGTAAGTTAGAAAACAAAACAGCATTCATTTAAACAGCAATTTGTGTTAATAGAGAAATTATTCAGTTAATGAAATGCTTCTGCCGAACTTTAGTGATTCCTCTGGGAATACTTCGCTACCCGATGTTCCAAGAAGACTACCCGATGTATTTGAACTTTGCCAACTTGGGAATTGTTATCTCACATGAGATGACTCATGGATTCGGTATGCATTTACATATTTGAATAATTAATTTTAATTGGGGATCACGTTAATTATAATGTCGTTTTTCGCTTTATTCCATGCTCTGTTCTGCAACGTGTTTCATTTGGGAGAATAGATCATCAAGGTAGAATTTTTACTAAACTAAATATCATTATTAAGCATATAGGCATGAATTGTACGTTGTACATAGCATTATGCGCCTGGAATTTGACATTGCATGATATGGCATGGCAAAACATGACAGCCTTTTGTACAGCTCTGTGATATATGAGTTTTTCTATGAATGTTTCCATGCAGGTCGGCATTATGACAAGGACGGGAACTTTACAACCAGTTGGTGGCCGGATGATATTCTCGCTTCGTTTAAAACACAAGCCATTTGCTTTGCAGATCAATATGCAAAATTTAAGATGCCTATGGTGCAGCAGTTTGTGGACGGGAATGAAACTTTAGCAGACAATGTCTGTGACAATGCAGCTCTCCGCCACGCTTGGCTGGCTTACCAAATGTGGATCAGCGATCACGGGCCTGAGCCTGGACTTCCCGGCGTCAATTATACAATTCCTCAGCTTTTCTACATGACTTATGGGCAGGTATGTAGTATGTATACTGAAGAGTACCAAAAAGATTTCACGTTTCAAGGATATACTCCTTGAATTTAAAAATCCTCTAACTCCGGTAAAAGTAGTGCAGCGGAGATAAACCTCCAAGAACTCGGGTTTCCTAGGGGCAACCGGTTGTTACCAGATTATGCGGTGAATGCTAATAACTTTACATGTATAAATATGTTATAAAGACTGTATATGGAAGAAAAAATGTATTTATTGCGAAAAGTCTCTTATACATCGTGTTTATAGCAATTTTGAGTTTGCAAAGGAGAAAAACGCAGTAAGGTTCCTACTAATAGTATTCAAGTAGAGTATTTTGTAGAGTTGTCGGAGAAAATTCGCAAGTTCTGTACTATAATAATAGTTTACATAGTTGAAAATACACAAGGACATGATAATGTCCTTGTGCATTGGTGGGAATGCACATAGTAATATTGAGTTTAGTAGATCACCTTGTAGGTGCTAAAAGTGAGTATCATATCACATAATATGAAGTAGGTATACAAAGATATTTCGTTGCTGCTGTGAATAGTACATGAACTGAATATTTTCATCTTTTCAGATTTGGTGTGAAGTGCTAAATAAGGAGGGATACGAGCAGTACGTGCGGGACACACACAGCCCAGGCCAATTCCGAACTTGGGGCGTTGCACAAAACAACAAGGACTTTGGTGATATTTTTCAGTGTCCTTCAGGGTCACGGATGAATCCTCCAGATAAATGTCAGCTCTGGTCTTAAATGATAAACATGTACAATTCTTCTCAATCTCAATATACAAGGAATGGCACAACAGTTATGTTGACCGTAACTGCGGAACTAATGAATACTTTTCTCATGGACCAATGAATGTCCTCATAACGGCTATAAAACTTTAGAACGCTCCATTCTCTCTAGGAAAGAGAAATTCCATACGACCAGACTAAAAGCTATTGCCAAGCGATGGAATCGGAAGAAGGATTTTTTGGAAGTGGATTGCTCACTTTCCTCACAAGTATTTACGAAGTAAAGGGTTAAATGTAAATCACGATTTTAAAGGCGGATTTTAATCAGGACAAACGTGTTCTGTCGGATATTTACTGAATTATTGTCTTCTCGTCATGTCAAAACTTTGTTGACCTTAGTTTGTCCTAAAGTGATGGGGCCTGGAGCACCAGAAGAAAAAGGACGCTTACTAGTGAATGTTACATGTTTTAAGGATGTATAGAGATTCACACAGGTATACGAGTACGATGTACAATTTCACGATAATCAGTATCTCTGATTTCCTTGCGATAATTAAGATATATCGCCATTTTACTTTCCGTAGAAATCTGTTGTCTGGTTTCCATTAAACTTTGGGGGAAATCATAATTCTATAATTGTAGGCAAAATTAAAGAATGAGAGCAATTATCATCAATGCTCATATTGCTCATTGCCCATCCCAAAGTTCTATTAGTAGTGGAATCTAAATACATGGGAAACTTACATTGAACTTAAGTGTGAGTGTAAATATATAGAATAATGTGTACATATATAAACAATTTGGTAAGGACAACACTTTGTTGACAAAGTGAGAGTTTAAAATTTTGCTACTGTTAAACAAAACAGAAAGCTGTAAATATTGTACTAGTATACCTAACTTAAATTGCATTGAAAACAATTCAGATATGGAATTTCGAAAACCAAATATCTCTGTACTTAACATTAGTAGTGTTGGAAAATGTGTACACTATACTATGTACTATACACAAATTGTACGCAGTATTTACTTAAGTATCTTTAAATAAAGTTCCAATCTACGAATAGTGTAACTAAGTAAGTGAAGTATTTACATAACTGGACTTTTTGCAGGCAACATGTACCAAACAATCTCATTGTTAGAATCACGAACGAAACGCACACATTACATGTGATATTTGGTATACTGCTAACTAAATCACAGAACCGGATGAAACTTCATCAAACCAACCTCTTTGATCTCCTTTCTACATGCTTAAAAAATTAATAACTGTATGTACAACGTACTACAGTATCGTAACTTAATGAACAAACTGCATAAAAGTATAAGTACATAATAAATATAGCATGACTCTGAGTGTACATAAATGACTGCAATATTTAATTACAATTACAATAAAAAATCTGGCTAATATGGACAACTTGACCATAGTATTATGGCCACCATAAAATATACGAGTAGTGCAAGTACCTACTATACATGTGCTAATAAAATTTGTGTGTATAAATAAACCTAACGATAAGTAGTTAATTGACATACCGAGCTGAATGAGTTAATAAAGGGGTAGACTATTGTTTAGGTTTGACATAATAAAATATTATTGTATGAATTTGCTGTTGTGATCATTACCTAAAATTATTCCACCTTAGTTTACTAAAGTGTTGGCTCCTATATGTAGTTCCAAAGCTAAACTCTTCCTTATTTACATTATCATACATGTCTTCTCTTGACAAATAGGATGTACTATTGTGTAAATTACTCTTTTACTGTTGTATTTGTATTTATGTAAGTAATATCTGGTAACTCTGTTACACAATTACTGATAAAATTGTAAGAAGTCCTATATAAAGAGTTTAAAATAAAAGTACAACATTAATTATGATGGCATATTTTATTTGGGTATTCTACTATACATGCCAGTCGCTGTTAACTATTTACCATAATATACTAAATTGATCTAATAAGCTCATTTTGACTTTCAACCAAATTCATAGATATGTAGTGTGTAGTTGTATTTTATTCGAAACTCATACGCATATAGCAGTGTTAGACATATAAGATTTTTTACCACACCGTTATAAATAAATAGTAGTTACTCGTTACTCCCATGCATTCCACAAAAGAAAAAATTGGCAAAATCTAATACATATACCATGGAACTACAGATAATGTTACATAATGAAATGAAAATACAATTCCACGAACAAGAAGCAATGAAGGGAAACATGTAGTAGAATTGAATTTAAATGGAAGTTTGACCGAGACGGAAGATATTGCTATTATTAGCATAACTAATCATGGAGTGTAGACAAGCGACTAAATTAATTGAAGGCAGACCAGACCAGACTTATCCAGAAACCTACATATTACAATTACTATGATTGCATGAATTTCCCAGAGAAAGAAGAAAGCCAAGCGGGGACTCACAGGAAAGACAAAACGGAGAGAAATTAATGTTGAAAGCGAAGCTATGCAAGCTATGCCTATTATGCAGTATCTAATATTTGCAAATTAAGAAAAAGTGCTACACATTTATTTGACGCAAAATATGTGAAGTAGACATTCCCTTTCTGGTGCCAAATTGGTTTTAAGGATTTTACAGTCCGTTTACTTATACAGTTTCTGTCTCCAACACATCCATATTCAAAACCCAGTGTTAAGTATTACTTAAATTTATCTTGACTAGACACATCCGTCTCCAGACTCTAGACCAGAGCCGTTGACATCCCTGACTGATGCGATAATGCATCCAGGCAATCTAAAACAGACTTATTCAGTTGGGAAATAGCGACATTTTAGATCGTTGCATATATCCCTACTCCCTACGTATAATTTTTGCGTAGTTATATCTGTATGTCTAGTCTATGTTCAATGTGTGTCTGACGCAAATTCGAAATGATTTTTACTACAGACAAGACAAGCTAGGACACATTCCTAGTTGATTTACCTTCAAACTCAACCGAAAATCTCGTTAGTATGCATTGAGCATGAAAATTCAACCTCGACACTTTTCCGACGAAGAAATCCCGTTAATTCTCAATTTCAGACTTTCTATCTAGGGTTATTTTATTTATTTATTTTCCTCTTACGTACTACTACGTGTTATTATATGTAACTTGTTTACTAGCTCTTTTTTACTTTCTTACCAATTTTGAAACTTCTTTCAATATAACATTATGTCTATAGGCAAATGATAAATAACATTACCTACATAATATGTACATACAAATACAAACAAAAAATTTTATTACTGAAGGGAAAAGGAAAACTACGAGAGAATATTTGACAAACAAGAAAGAAGAATTATAAAAGTTTTATTACTTTGTCTGTTCTGTAGTCTGGAAAAATCCAGTTCGGTCCAGTCTAGCTTACTTGCATGTGCATATATAGTATTAAACTTTCGCAAGCAAGCAAGTAGGTACTTTTGGTCTTTGCAAATAATATGCATATATGAATAACTTCTGGTGCTGCTGATTTTCTGATTCTGATATGACGTGATTGTAGTTTATAGCCGATGGGATGTGATAACTGATCTTTTACTGTCGCAGTCTCACTATATTTACTACTACTTTGACATTGAGACAGAAAAGACAGACTGAAAAAATTGGCAAATGGAATAACTTTATCAATTCGCAAATACAATATTTTAAGTATCTTGTGGTCTATTTTATTACCTTTAGATGAGACTTTACATTTACATTGTATCAGTACAGATCGCTCATTCATATTCATTTATAGTTCTTGAGCAATGAGAATTTTCTTTTCATACTTTGTATGTTCAAATGTTTGCACATTTTCTTATATGTTTACATATTTCGACTGTAAACCAACCGACCTAATTACTAGTTAGATTACTTTCGCATTTATTAAAGTAGGTATTATCGTTATTTATAACTGTACATACTATTTTACACTTACAAAAGGGAAGGCACAATCCACAGAGACACAACATACTAATCTCCTTACTCATTTGTTTTTATAAGACGTACACAAGTATTCAATTCATTATTCAACACAACATAACAGTCTGCTCAGCCGCTCCTATAATTATTTTACATGTGTTGAGCAGCATATTACATACCAGTATTATAGGAATGTATAAAGGATTTTTGACCTAGAAAATGTAGTTAATACAATTTCCCTGTAGAACACAAATGTCTTTGGGAATAGCAAGTGATGCACTAGATTATATTGAAATGTACAGCAACTTTTGAAAAATTAACTATACCAGAGCGAGTTGAGTACGCACATATACGATCCACCAACCCTGGCTATACTAACAGTTTTTTTTTAACAAATATACATTTTATATAGAAATAGTCTAAAACTTTCCTAACGTAACGTAACATAATTGTCAATCCTTTTCAATACACACATATGTATATCTATACTTAAACTGAAAAGAGGAGTAACCTTAACTTTAAATGCTTATCGCAAGATATCAAAAGTTAAGTCGATATATTTTTAGCCGTGGTATAATATCTGTCATCTGTATTATATAAATATATCACATGCGTAGCCATATACTGTGATCATTGGTCTGGCAGTTAACAATGTTAACATTGGACCATCAGAATTATTACTATAGATTACTTGCAAACTTGCCTTTCCATTTTGTAAAGGTTTCCCTACTGAGATATCAAAAAGGTTACAAAAACTACGTAGTTATTATGCGTTAACATAATAATATCATGAAGGATATTTTATAACATACTAAATAAGCAACTATATATATATTAAGGTTGAACTGAGGCTAACTTAACTAATCAGACACAATGAATTGCAAGATAAAATTCATAACACCTAAAGCTAACAGAGTTAGATGAATGAATGTATTAAAGAACGTCAGAGTTCCCATGTTTTGCTGCCAACGCAGATACAAACATATTGGCAATATGAAAATGTAGACTAGGCCACAGAAAGCTCCTGTGAAACGGATGATGGTTCCGATTTTCGGTAGGAAAATTGCAAAACAAATGCAAATTGAAATAATGACCACGTTGCTCATAAAGGTTTGGAGCATTGTCGGCTCCTTTTTCGTTATTGAGTAGCAAAGTTGAACACGAAGAATGTACACTATTAACGGGAACACAGTGACCATTTGGAAAAATAAGAATATTCGGGCTGCAAATGTCCAGATGTCAAAAGAGCGAAAATTATTGAGAAAATTCTACAAAAAATCCAAAATAAGGGCATTAATTATCATGAGACGATTATTATGTATTAAGTAATACAGGATATAATATGAGTTTAGTGGATGAATTATCCTTACATCTTGTATGCAATCTTTATCTTCTGGAAAAACAACGAAGAATATGCCCCCGATTCCGAAATAAGTTAGAGCGACCAAAATATACGCAATTCCAAGATCCCTTTTCTGTCAATAAATCATGAGAGTTATCATTTATACCAAATATCGCGTGTAATTTATAGCACTTATTGCTCTTCACGAACTGTAAATATTGTCACTTCTGTTCACACCAATGAAAACTGTTTACTTACATTGTTTTTCTGCACGCGGTTGTTTTTCATAATGGTGAGAACACAGTTATGAATGAAAAAGGCCAAGGAAAGCATCCCGGCTAAGGCTGGCCAACTGGGACTGTAAAGTGGAGTGTATGATGCACTGCTTGGATCACTAAACTCAATATTGAATCCAAATTTCATCCATTTTGCTGCAACGAAGATTGTTAAATATAAAACTGACAGAGTTCCTATAAAATAAATCAAACAAACGCAAACGTTACAATCACTTCTCTATAGTACATGGGACAATACAATGTACACTTACATTTTTTACACATAAAGCTAAATAAAAAAGAAAACTTTTCCAGGAAAATAACATAAGTTATGATGTGTTTATAACTTACGAGTGTCATGTCATAACAACTTACCAACAGAATTAAACTTTGTAAAAAATGTTGGAGAACGAATACAAGCAATAGGTCCCATTACAAGTACTAGGAAAAAGGGAACCGTTGTATGTAAATTCCATATCTCGTGAAACGTATCTGTGTCTTGGCTGTCATCATTTTCTGTACTGTTATCCGATGGACAAAACACTACATAATTTTGGGGAAATACAATGTAAAATTAGAAATCTGGCTTAACTTCCCACAATATTCAGCTTTATATTAGTTTTTGATTTTATCTACTGTAGTATTACCTTCAGATTCACTGTGATTGAATGCAGTCGATTGATTTACTATAGCATTGTGGATAAAGTCGACAGTGTGGTAGACAAAATTACTCATAAGAACCCAGTAGACAATTGAAGCTCCTAACAATGTTAGTACTGAAAATACAATTGCGGTTATCTGAGCCCATCTGCCCAAAAGACGTTTACACAGAACTGCAAAATCTGTTATGACTGAATTCTCTAAATAAACAAAATTACCGTTAATGTTAACACCTTGATTCTTAAATCACATAATTGGTTCTTTTAGAGTTTAAACAGTTCAGGTACGAAATAAGTTTTTTTACCATTTGCTTCGAAAACTTGAAGTATTCTGTACGCAGTGTAAAATGAGATAGCTGCTACAATACTCAAAAGAAAAACTGCGGGTAACACTCCAGCCTTTTCCATAGCCCATGGCATACTGAGTAAGGAAGTTCCCATCATCGTATTCCATACCGCAAATCTAAAGGTGGAAAATTATCGCTTGTAAGTTTAGATTAAGTTAATTGTGATATAAAAATTATTTAACTCTTTCGTTTAATATTACTACTTAGATCTTACATTGTAATAATGCTACTCTGCTTTCCATCAGAAGATTTAATAAATTGGGGATAAAAGAATTCCGTAGGTAGAACATGTGGGGGAATGAGAAGAACACCATCGTCAGCATCTGGAATAGATCTTCTGAGACGACTGTAATATAGATAACGACTATAATTTGCTCTTTCTGACCAAGTGTCATTAGTGCTATTATTTATACTGGCTGAGCCACTTGCAGTTATTCCTCCGGGGTCCAAAGTATTTCCGTAGTGGTAAGGCCTCCTGCAGATAAATACAGAATAGTATATTTCTTGTAACTTTATACCATGAAAATATTAATACATACTATGATTGTAAATGGTAAAAGATTCGTAATTACCTTTTCTGGCCACCGGCACTTGTTTGACTATTTATGAGAAAATCAGTCTCCATTATTTATTTATTATGGCCGAAGATTAGAATTGGAAGGATGAGAATTCTTAAGCTTTCAGTCAGGCAGACAGCCTCAGGATTAATGTCCAAATCCAATTTTGTTTCAGTCGTAAGAGCATTTATCTACTTCTTTGATATGTCTCATGGGACGCACGACACGACACAACAAGCTTTGATTTATAATTTATATATCTATGTGTCACCATGAGAAATAAAAATCAGGCAATCCTTATCAAAGCTCTGGTTTGGGTTTCTATCTATGTAGTTATTTTCCTTTTATGTGAATCTTCTTGAGGGCTGAGTTGAGATTGAGAAGAGTAAATAGTCGATGCGATGATAATATGACCAATATGACGGTGATGGTGACTAATAAGATAGAGTTTCTTATTTTTCCTACAATATAATAGTTAGTAATTAGAGTTTGTATAAATATGTACTTAAATAAAATAGACAAACATGTATATGTTCCACGAGCCACTTACAATCATTAGTTTACTTAAACTCACACACCCACAAGTGAAAGGACTGCGACTGCATAGAAGACTGCAATAAGCCGGACTACAGGAATGCCGAATGGCTGGAAAACGACTGGAACTGGAGTTGTTTAAACTTCAAGTGTACCTATGGAAAACAAATTGTCGTATGTGTCACATCATAAGATAAGTACAATTAAATGTAATCTAAAATCGTGTACTCCTACCTATTTAGGGGGAAAAAGGGGCAATTATCAGGTATAAATAGTATACACACAAACAAGGAGGCAACAGCAAAAGATAAGCATATATTTACTTACATTAGGAACAATGTCGATAATAGTCTATAATACTATATGTAATGGTAAAATAACAGAAAGCCTTATAGGTAATAACAGTTAGTACATTATATAGTAAGTTATCATTCTTTACTCTTTACTGTCTTTACGTAATCTTTGGCTGAACTATGACTTGAACGTGGACTAATGACTTTATTATTGATTTACTTAGAATTGAATGACGTATTAGAAAAATATTGAGTAAAAAATAACATCTTAAAATCTCAATTTAAGCATGTGCTAATCATAAGTTACGTTATAAGTAAATATCTATGTTGAAGTGAGGTACTCACTTGCATTGCCAACAGTATAGTAGTGCAGGGTAATTATTGAGATGTAAAACTACAGGGTTAAATAAACACTCAATCAGATAAGACTACTGTATTTAAATAACAGAAAATAATCTATACTACTGCAAACTATATGTCTAAACTATTTTAAAATAAAGGATAAACTGTAATAAAGTTATATCAGCCACATAAGCAGTCTAAAATAATGCTGTAAGATCTTTCCTAGTTCTTAGCTACCATTATTGTATTAGTAATACATAAAAATACCTAATGTATGCATATGTATCTCCTGCTGTTATACATAATCATTTCCTTATGACTGAGTTTCTTACCTTGAACCTCTACCCTTTTTAATTTCACACTACATATCATATTTATATCACAACCACAACTGGAAAAGTACATTTGGGTACACCTTTAAGTACTAAGTACTATAATAGTACTATTATAGCTTTATAGTGTATAGTGTAAACAACGCAGTTAAGTTGAAACAAAACTGGAATGGAATCTGTCAATGCTGTTGAATTGTCTCATGAAGTGAATATTCTAAAACATCATTTGCATCCAGTCAGCAATAGCAACTGGGATTCTGTGATGTATGATAAAACGATAATGATGATGATGGGATAAACAACAACAAGCCTTTAAGCAGACCTCAATTAATCAGTCACTTCTGTTTTCCCAAAACGTATTTGCACAGATTATCGACCTACAAATGTTAATAGTCAGTATGAACTAAATATGAACAACTTAAAACCAAGTTGCGCTGGATCGGCTGGATGGATAATGCTGTCCGATACGTAACAATGTAAATAATAAATTCTTGGTAAATGTGTCTTAAGTACAATAATCTTAATATGATGACATAATACTAAGAAGCATTCACATAGCATTCGTCATTCATGATATATGAAGATAAAAACGTAATCCACTACATAGAATACAATTATTAACTTGTGGGTTAATTATAACTGTGGATTGTGAATCATGACGATGCGATCAAGTGATCGTAGCAAAATGATTAAATGATAATATACAATTAAGATTATGCACCATATTTTCTTGCTTTGAAACATGTAATGTGTGAATCTGCATATTCTGCAATCTGCATAATACCAAGGTTGCTGTAGTGATGGGTAAAAGTGATAAAAGTGGGGGATAAAAAATGGAAACAAGACAGCAATCTATCACTATAGGAACCTTGGCATAATACATATATATTACATAAAGATTTGTCTGTTTGGGAGTATTTGTCTTTAGCTTGCTCGATATTATATCTATGTACAACAATAATAACTGTTATCACGCTTGTAAATACAGTCTCTTTTTGTTTAAAGAAGATCTGCTTACATTAATTTATTACAAAAATCTACGCAAATTAAAAATAATTACTCTCATCGTTCCAATAAATATGTAAACCTAGATTGTCATTTAATTAGTCATTTCCATAATGAAACTGAAAGTTTCCTAAGTTTCTTATCAGCGAATCCGAATTCTGCAATAATTAAGTTTGACACATATTTGCATCTTAGTATTCCGATTTAACTTGGCCCACTTTAAGTAGAGTATGCGTTATGCACATTGCATTATTACATTGCACGAAAATTTGGTGTTTCCATTTATATTAATGTAACATTGAGAAGTCAGGAATCAGGATCAGGATGACAAACAAGGACCTGGAGGGCAAGTGTCAAGTACTATATAAATAAATATACTAATGTATTGTAACAGCAAAAAAGAAACTTGCAATATAAAAGTATTGCGCAGTATTTGTAATTTTATTTGAGTTCCGTAGTTCCGTCTCTTGCCTAATATATTATGTAGGCTTATCAATACATATTTGTGTAATACCTGTGAACCTTATCAGCTTTAGGATATTTATGTAGGCGAAATATTTATTGATACCAAAATTAAGAAAGTCAGTTCCCTGCTGCTGCTAATATCGTAATATCATAAATTACATTTGGCTACTACATTTTATAGGCTTAAGGACATTTTTTAATTACAGATCTGTAATTTCGTTATAATTATTCCAGAATTTCCTGATACCTATATAACATGACGCAAAATAGAATATACCACCGTATAGAAACGTAAAATCTTAGCTAATTAAAAATAAAATTGTTTAACTTTTTTCGTCATTTTTATGAATCATGTACAGCTTAAATTAACATGTGGTTTAGAATTAGCATTAATTTCTATTAAGGAAAAATCTAAGAAAATTTTGAAATATAATGTAAATGAAAACTGTGGTGGTACAAAAACACAAATATTACTCAAACACTATCCTTAAAGTCCCATACAGATTCAAATTCAAATTCTATATAAATACGGAACACCTAACACCAAAGACCTTTTTAAGTATTTTTATTAGACAGCAAATGTAACCTTAACACTTATTTTATTATTTATGTATAGTACAATATCTTACCAATTGGCAGCTTTAAGAAGTTGTAGTTAGTGTAATATTTAGTACTTAAGTATCGTTTTCCTTTACAAAGGAAAATGAATAATAAGGATGAGCAATAACATAAAATTATTTCAATTTATGTACGTTTAGCTAATCGAATCCAAGGCACTTATTCACTTAAAGTGTGTACGTAATTACTAAATACTTACTAAATGGAATCAGTTTATGTTCTTTAATTACGTTTGTTGATAAACAGCTGATGAATGCAAAGATTTCACTTAGGTACCTTCATTTATTGTCTCTCTGCCCACTTTTACGGAGGGAGGATATTTTTCCCCGCAACATACATATCTAGTATGTGATACTATAACATAACAGTAATCTGTAAATGTAAAGGATTTATACCTATGCACGCTTTGTACACATGCTATACACACGTGTGTTTTCATACTGCATTTTTAGCAGACTAGTGAGAATACATACAAAATACAAAGC
>JAQFYC010002981.1:0-22669 GCA_034694165.1 Tomocerus mixtus | reverse complement strand
GATAATCAATGTTTTAAATTGAAATACACTCAATAGCGACTACTGTATGAATTTGCTTTAAATACGTGAATAAAATAACTTTATTACAATATTTTTAACTCATGGACGTGGACACTAACTATTAATTATTTACGTATTCCTGATTCTAGGCATTAGTTAGAGACTTTTAGAGGCAACCCCTATCTACCCGTATTCTGTGGCAGCAACCAGAAAAATTAACACGAGCATGAGTTATCCGTGCCATGTATTATTTTGCCCTTTAAATGTTGAATCATGTTCACAAATTCTCATCGCATCTGTATGAAAAGGCGTGAATCAAATTACTTTAAATGTTTCTGCAAGCAAACTCATGTTTTGTCAGAGTCGGGAACATTTATGCAAAAAAGAATAAAGTGTAGCAGAACAAAGGAATTGGCTTGGCTTAATTTCCTTTTCGCACTTGCATTTGCCTTTAGGTGCACATCAGAAGTAATTCTTACCTGTCAAGTGTGTCAGCCTATGTGCCATAGGAGTAATAATAATAATATTTCATGCATTTTCAGTTTCATGGTCATATCGAAGTCTATCGAAGAACATGAACATAACAGCCTCTTGTACGTATATGGATGTAAATTACTAATTGTTCATTTCCAGATTTAAAAAATGACTGACATCAGTATATCATGGCTTTGATTGAAAACTAAAGTAATTGTATTTCTGGAATTTTAGAAAAATGTGCTAGGTACTCACAAAATAGCTTTAAGAAAAATGCACAAAAAATATTCATTTTGTTTACCAAATAGTTTCATGCAATAATAGTATTGTAAATTATAGTTGTACAATAATGCAGGATTTCGGATTTACAAAAAATTTGATCAGTATAATTAGCCAGAAGATTGAGAGCCAGGAGGATGTTATCTAGGAAGTGTACGATAGGCACCTTAAGTTGGACAACAATTCAACAACCCATACGAATAAGCTTCTTCATTGAATCATGCATTTTCATGATGCAGGATTTGCGTGATGAGTAGTTTGACAACTAGTTTTTGTCAGGTCTGGATGAAAATTCTACGTTTAGAAAAGGCGTGGTTAACACAATATGGGCCAGATCGTCACTTTAGTTTTAGTACCTATATTCTTATCGGTCGGGTTGTACACAAGAACTATTTCTCTTATATGGATTCATTGGTCCACATACTAAATAGTTGAATTTTGTAGTTAAAATTGCATTGGAGAAAAATGAATTTCATTACTCAATGTATAATTCTCATATTTTTTCAAGATCTCCGTTTTCTGGATAATGGAGCAGTGGGACAAATAATTCGAATTCACTTATTTAAATCAAGGGTTGGTCTTGGTACAAAATGAGTAAACTTTCTCAAATACCTTGTGTTATAAGAATTTCTAATTTGTAAAAATTGTTCCTTTATAAATAGGAAATTGACACAAAACCCTTTTTCTTTGGAGGCCGACCGAAACCGACGCGAACTCCTCGTCCTCGTGTTAACACCAAAGGGATTATCCCCAGATATAATTTCGACAACCCAGGGGATGGAAGTTGCAGAACTCCAGAAAACAAACACGGAATATGCAAAGAATATTCTGAGTGTGCCCAATTTTATCATAGTTTACCTCGTGAGGTAAATGATTGGCATATTTATAAATGCTGGATATCTGGTCCAGGAGAATTCAAGCCTAATGGACTTTGCTGCCCTATCCAAGATCAAGAATTCACAACTTTGTCTCCATCGCCTTCAACCGTATCTACAAGGTTTACAACTGTAATAAATACAACACAAAGTCCGGTAACGATATCCACCGATGTATCTTTCAGAGGTAACATTTCTTTTGTAGAGTTGTGACTATTTCATTCATGCATTAATTTTATGATGAACTATTATTCTTTCCATGAACACTCGCGTAGGTGTGTTATGGGTTAACTTTACTTTAGCTAATCTAAATAAGTTCATATTTTTGTAGAATTTGAACACACCGAATGCAAATACGAAACTGAACATTTGCTGCCCTGTTTCGAAAACGTTGAGGATTTGAATGAAAAGGTTTTACGATCATCTCTGTCTGCAGCTGAACACATAATTAGAAAATCTAAGGCCACTGAGGAGGAACTGCTAAGCCAGAAGACGTTTGCTGTGCAACAAGGCCCATTTGAGAATGGGTATCATCCTTTAACGAAAGTAATGATTTTTCATTTTATATTATACATTAATTTCCAAAATGTATCAAAATACTAAAACTACCAATGGATACCTTTGCAGGAATCTGAAAGTTCTATCTCGGCAGAAATATTAGTAGAGACTTCTAGAAAACTTGCTAGCACGTAAGCCGTATAGCTGTATAGGTTTAATGAAATGTTATCATTGAAATACATTTTAGTTATTTTTTATGTGAATATAATTATTTGTAGGTTGAGGTTACAAAAACGGCAGAAAATTTTTGGATTGAAAAATGTAAACTCTACAATATTTCCAGAATTGAATAAATATTGTGTACCAAATCCTATTTGCAATTTATCTAAATATCGATCTTTTGATGGCGCATGCAATAATGTGGAAGAAACAAGGCAAGGTCAATCGCTTACGCCATTAAAGAGGATACTACCTCCTTCGTATGCTGATGGTAATTTTGTATGGACATTAAATGTGTTTTCTATATCATCGCAATCCAAAATCCTTGTCAACATGAATAATAATGCTGTATTACCAAAGTACATTATACAGCTAATTTTTATTTTCAGGTTTACAAGACCCAAGGGTTGCGTTAGATTGTTCACAACTGCCAAATGCGCGAATTCTCAGCAGATCCCTTAATGTGAAAAATGTTGTTCCTTCCGATAAGTACTCCTTATTTTTTGTGCAATTTTCGCAATTTTTATTCAGCGATTTTGGTTCAACACGAACATCACAATTTGGTAAGAGTGTACAAATGCTAAATAGCACAAAAATGTTTGTAGATTGTAAAAAGCTGCATACCAATTTAATATATACCAATATATACCGGTACCATTTCCATACTTGCTAAACTGCACTGCAGATAGCAGATAAATATTATGTAAACATGTACAACGTGACTCTGCTATTATTTCATAAGTACAAGTACATTTTAATTAATATTAATTTTATTTTTCGAAAATTTTCCAGAAAATTCAGGGATACAATGCTGTCGGGATGGTCAGTTTTTGCCGGATGTGCTGCAGCATGATCGATGCTACCCCATAGGAATTCGGGAAAATGATGTTCTGTACAGTCAACAAAGGAGAAGATGTGCTAATTATGTTCGAGCTCAAATTGCTCCAAGATCCGATTGCAGTTTAGGCTATGCAGACCAAATTAATGTAGGAACCCATTGGATAGATATGTCCAATTTATATGGGTCTAATCTGGAAGAGGCAAATGATCTGAGACTTTATAGAAATGGGTTCTTAAGAGTATCTAGATTATCCGGAAATAAACAATTACTGCCTTTACGGGAAACGACTGGAGATGGTTGTACAATCCCTGAACAAGGAATATTTTGTTTCCATGCTGGTTTGTAGAATTTGAAACTATTATAATAGCTTATTTCCAAAAATATTTTTTGTACTAGATTCTGGTATAATTAATTAAACAGGAGATCAAAAAGTGAATGAACAAACTGGATTGCTGATTACCCATTTGTTGTGGCTTCGAGAACACAATAGAGTAGCTGCCGAATTGAAATCGATTAATATCGACTGGTCTGATGAAGAGGTGTACCAAGAAACTAGAAGAATTGTCATAGCGGAATATCAGCACATAACTTATACCGAATGGCTACCCCTACTTATTGGTAAAATTTCCGCTGCTAAAAAGTTAAATTATGATTTTTGAAAATTGTATTTTAAATTCCAGGTAAAAATAGAAAACCGTGGGAAATACAGCAGAAGGAGAAATACAAAGGGCTTTTCGATAGGGATAGCTCCGTATCCAATGAGTTCTACTCGGCTGCCTTTAGAATTGAAAATTCGCTTGAACAGGGAATTGTTAATCTCATGAAAGAATTTGGTAGAAGTGAAGAATTTACATCACAACAGTCAAATCCGAACTATTATAATAATCCCCATAATATTCGGGCACGTGGACAAATAGACAAATGGATAAAAGGACTATTAAGACAACCAGCATCCAAAATTCTCCACTCGTATCACGAACCATATAATGTACATATCATGTTTCATTTACAACAATAAGTTAAATAGGTATAGTATAAGTAAATACTTTTATTTTGTATTTAGATATCCGAGCAATTATTTCAAGCCAGGGGATTTTCATATGAACCAGACTTCGCATCTTACATAATTCAAAGAGGACGAGATGTAGGACTCCCTGGCTACAACTTTTACAGGGAGCTTTGCTTCCGAAGTAGAGTTCAACGTTTTGAAGAAATGATTGATTTTATTGATAAGGAGGTTTTGTGTTTCTTTTCCTTACTGTTTTACCATGTGTACTATACATTAATATCAACAATATATAATTATTAGCTAACGATTTTTCTAACTTCTACAGATGATCGTGATTCTAAAACACCTTTACAAAAATGTGGACGATATAGATTTGTGGATAGGAGGGTTGCTTGAGCGGCCTTTGGCGGACCAATTTGTAGGACCGACATTTGCCTGCATCATTCATGACCAATTTTTTAGGTCTAAACAAGGGGATCAATATTTTTATGACAAGTGGGATCAATTGCATTCCTTCTCTGGAGGTACTCCCAATTTTTCTTATTGCACTTTATTTTAAACCTTCCTTTGACATATTCAATTCTTGTTCCTATAATTTGGATTTATTACTCCTCAAACAAGAAAATGATCATTATTTTATTATTACAAAAAATTTCCTTTTTGTTGCTCTATTGCAGACCAGCTGGTTGAAATCCGGAAGGCTACATTTGCAAGAATACTATGCGACAATGGGGATAGAATTAACCGAACTCAACCTTCAGCATTTCTTCTTCCTCATGATAAGACGTGATAAATTTTACAAATTTCCATAATACCTATAGTTCCCCATATATGTTTAAAGCTTATAATACGCATTTCTTAATACAAATATATTACTTATTGATAGAAAAAGGTGATTTATTATAAAGATTAGAATCTTATTCTGTTACAGGAATCCTACTGTAAGGTGCAACGATATTCAAACGATACCAAGAGTAGACTTGCGCCTGTGGGAAAATGAGCCAACTCCACCGGAAGCAACTACGAAATAATTTTTCTCATATAAGTGTACTGTAGAATTTACATACTTACGACTTAAGCCTTTCGTTGCAAGTAATTCCTTCATATGGATTAAGCTAGTATTCATACTTTACTCACTAACAAAAAGCGTATAAGTTTCTTGTTTCAAATATATTCATGTCTTAACAGTATAAGTGCCGCTAGCGTGTTGATGGAATTACGGATTACGTTTTATATATTTACAATTCAATATCATATTACTTATATAAAATATATTGCAGTTAAATAATGTGACTACTGTTGATTTTTATATCCTAAAATGTAACGTAATTACCAAGGTTAAAAATTCGATGAGTTTTGTGTCCTAACACAGTATTAATTTAATATTTGGGTTATAGATATCCTAAATTACTATGTGGTCTTACCTTGCTTTGATATAATATCTGCATTGTCTGTATAGCTTTAAACACTTAAGTTGTCAAATATTTCATAAAGACATTGTATTGTTGTAGATGAGGATAAATATACACAAAATAATAGGGAACAGCTAGTTATAATAATGTTATGGACTATATTCTGTAAAATATACAAACGAAACAGTGCAATGAAGGTCAAAGAGCACTCCTAGCAAAGTCAATGTAATTACAATCATACATTAGCCTGTTAAATACTAACATACCCTTGCGTTGTATTGCGTTATTATGTTATGTGCGTGTATGCGTCTTCTATTAAGTTATGAACTCAATGCAAAATGCAAATACATACATACAAATACAGCTACTACGACGTGGGCGAACTTTAAGAAAAATCATGACTACTACAACTACAACTCTCACAGTTATATGGAAATTCCCACAGGTAGTTGATTTATGTTAATGAGTCATGTAATTAATGCAGTTCACGTTATCTGTCTATGTAGTATAGCGTACTTCTTTGTCGCATTCTATAAAATTAATGAAATTGACATGGTAGGTAGGTAGTTGTTTAAAAGAATCAACCTAAGCTAATAATACTCTCGCTCTCTTTTAAAAGCTCTTTAAAAATTGTACTTAAGTAGACATCATTTATCAAGTAGAATTCTTAAAAGAGTAAAATACACAGCTCTTAAGTAATTATAGCTGGTAAATAATAGGTGCGTTCGTCATTACATTTGTTATCCAATGAATCTTTTAGCGACAACTTACAGTTTGATAAATTATGAAAGTGAAGATATGCTGACGTGTCGAATCAATATAGTAACGAATTGTTTTTTAATTGGATAAAAATCTTATGCTGTACAATTTACATGATTATTGTCCCCCTTCGCTTTTATATCGGAATATTTACCACTAATTTTATATTCCATTTGTTAATTTTGTCTATTTGTGAAGCAATAATTTTAACTTGGTAGTTATTTTGTAACGGTGTATGATCATTCTGGTTTACCAAGAGTTGTAAATAATATAGCCTTACAGTATCTGTACATAGCAAAGGAAAATTCTGATTTTCGGATATCTTCATACTTAATTTAACACAGAAACCTATAGTTATTAATGTGCATCTATTCCATACTACTCTTCGTGTTACGTATGTACATCATTAAAATAATTGCAAAATGAAATTTTAATGTTGTTCCGGGAAAAATCCTATTCATTCCGTACGCTCTATTGTCTCTGTCTTACTAAAGGTAATGAAGCGAGTATTACTGTAGATATTAAGAGAAATAGGTTATCGATTATATCGAAAGCGTTATGGTCTAGTAAGAAAAGCGAACATTACACAGATAGAGTGATTGCTTGCTAATCTAATATGTAGAATCGCATGCCTTGTCAATGTCATTGGATAAAATATTAATTGCCAGGCAAGTCAGCAGAATTGTCCATAAGCCGGTGCGATGGTGTGACGACTACTGCCTGTATGAGCCTAAGTCAAATTGTTAAGTCCGAGTTATACAAACAAAAATTATCGGGAGTAGAAGACTAATGAAATACATACATTGTTTATGTACACACATTTTCTGTTGGCCATGGCCACACTGAAGTTGACAATGAAAAGGAAAGAGTCTGAATTATCTTACATATATCTATAGATATAAGTAATTCGTGTAAAGTCGGATTGTGTAGTGTTTAGTGTAGGCTGTAAAATTTTAATTTACTTTTCTATTAGCATATTACATCCGTATATAGTACATACTGGAATTAACAAAGTAAAACTTTTAAGGCTCAAGTAAAATATTAATATAGTAGGTTTGAATCATTTTGAATTGATTTCTTTTGAATCGAATGTGGGTTACCACGAAATGGAAGCTTTATTAGTTTAATTGCACTGCTTACTTCGCTTACACCAGCAAAGAGCTATAAAATAGGTGTAGGTCGACATACAAATATTAATCTGTCAATTACAGTTAGAGTAAGTTTGTTCTGTACGGGATTAATTTCAAAATGGGAATTAAAAACAGCACTGCGCCAATTCCTGTGGAAATTACAAAAAGTGAGGTTCTCCCGTTTCAAAGTACAACTCTCAATGATGGCAATGGCACACACATGATTTTTCAAAATGGTAATTTTTGAATATTTTCATGATAAATTGTTTATAATATAATAATTGTACGTTAAAATTACATAATTCACGAATCTTCAAAATGTTATCAGCATTACTTAAAAATATATATTTGTATATCACTATAATATACATTTTTTATTTGATTTATATTCCAGGAGATTTGTCACGAAATACTACTTTAGTATCTGCATCGAAACCTATTAGATCAAATTATATACGAAATCATATGGAATTACGGAATCGACACAAAATTGTTACCACTTTTGGTAAATTGCGAGAAATATCAACACTCGTTTTGAAAAATGGCGTACCTCGTGAGTAGAATTTTTTAAAAAAAAATCTCGTTGCTTTAATTTAATTTTTTTCTCATAATTTCATATTGCGAAGATAAAATAGTTTTTCTAATTCTTATTATGGTTGTTGAAAACATGAGTAGGCGAAGGTGCTAATAATCAAAATGCGCACTATGAGATTTATGAGACATTAAGCGAAACATTATTGTTTCGGGCCGAACAAAATCAGTCTTGGCGAAGTGGCTGGTGCTTTGCCTGGAGTAAGTATCCCATTTTAATTTACGACAACTACACCGGAAGTGAGATTGCTAAGCTATCATTTTCTGCCCGTACTATGGAAGGACATCACTCTCAAGTAAAACTTCACATCTTCACCTTTTTACTACCTAACTGTACAAAGAACGTTTTTCTAATTAAATTTCTTAAGGCATTTTCATAATTTAGAATTTTTACAGGTGATAGAGATTAGCTCTCATGATACAACTATAGGATACATCCAAACTGTAACTACAAAATTGGAATCTCATGGCATTTTGGACGAAAAATTTACAACGATATTTGCCGTAGAAAGAAAAACCCTTGGATTTAAGTGTTCAGAGTACCTGGTAAAGAATTATGAGTTTTTAACAATTATGATAACAATTAGGCAAGAATTAATTCCATGTCTAACTAAACTAATGTACTGGATGGGAACCCACAAATCTAAATATATACCTTCTGTACTATTTACATTTGCACCGTACCTACTACCTACCTGCCTAGGTTTAATAGTATATTGACGTTTCATATCAATTTGTCTTTCGTTACTTTTACAATTATTGCTTTGGAATATTAAATTAGATTATTTTATTTGTTTAACGATTGAAGGTAAAGACTGTGAGTGCTATTGAAGTATCTGTATGCGTTGCGACTGTAAAGACACCACGAGAAGGCAAAGTTTTCACGGAAATGCATTCGAGTTTATCTGCCACATATAAAGCTCTCCTCATGGGCTTCTCTTTGTACTTATTGACCTTACATCGTGAACAATGAATAAAGACTTATTAACTTAACGTAACGACTACGTGGAGAGTAATACCTATTAATCTAAACTTAATATTATTTATGATATATTCTTATCCTTTTTAAAACAACACATTTCTGTTCGTAGATTAAGTCCCAATGGCTAAGGCAAAACTACCTAACCTTTATAACATAATTAAATTGCGACCGTAGTACTCTGTTGTTGATGCTACATGCAAGCATTTGGGAAAACGCGAAATTAAATGTTCCATAGTGAAATATACATTTAATTAATTAGAATTGATGTACTTATGTAGATAGGAAAACTAAACTAGTACTTCTTTTATGGAAAATGTGTCGCTATTGCTGGAGAATAATTTTGTTCAAGTTCATATAATATTCCCATGTAAATGCACTTTCAGAATTTGTAATATAGAATATCATATTTAATTATAAGTATTATGTGGCATATCTTACAATAGTTTCCTACTTCCAGCACATTAGGTGTAGTATACCTAAACTAATATAAGGTAAAATAGTACATACATATAAATGAACATTAATCTGGAAACTGATCGACTCATGTGGTTTATAATTGCAAGTTTTATAATATAATGCTTAAAAGTTTTCCGATAGAAAATATCATTCCCATATAAATATTAATGTTGATTTAGATAGGTTCATAATGTAGTGAATTTGGACTTAATTTTAATTTAATTGCACCAGTAAATCCAGTTTCACATGAATTTCAGATTTACATACTATGTTATATGTATTCTTTGGTATAGAGTTAGTTCTCTCTTTGTTTATCTGAATTTTGTTTTTAAGTTCCAAACAAATATACGTACAAATACAGTTATGCTACTATAAAGGTACTTTTCCATTGTGTGAATATTATATATTCATAATTATTATATATATAGCACGAGCCGGTAGCATAATATTATATAGGTAACAGGGTAACCCATGTGTCACAGTCACAGTTGATCTGCTACATGCTACGTATAATACTCTATCTTCAACTTTATTAAAGGAAATCCCGTTATCATATAAAACAAGACGAGTTCCACAACAAACAAAAACAAAACCATAAACAACAAGCAGAACTTCTATGTAATATTACATAGGTAAGTACTTTTAGGATTAAATTGAACTAAGAAAGTGTTATGAGAACAAAATTAGACCGTGGGAAAAGTTCCCTTTCTACAAACAGTGCAGTGCGAATGACGAGCGTAAGATATTCTGCTGCCTTTGTGTATAGTAGTCTAGGTATGTGTCATGCACTCTATACAATTATACGAATACCAATGTGTAATGTAAACTCATCTCAAAAAAGGTATGCATACTACATAATGTGAAATGTGTCGTAAGTACACTTAGGTATTTACATACAAGGGGCTTTGCATTTTTCACATGCAAACTTTAATGAATCATTCAATAAACAAAAATATTGTAGCTTATGCAGGTAGGTACACATTTCTTATATGGTTAAGATTAAGGTTTGTAGTATTGTATGCAGGACTATGTTAAACACTACATATGTAGAAATCGTCTTTATGCTTTAATTACATTATGGTTAGATGATGATGACACCTGCTCCCATACATGCTACTTTACCACTGTGAAGCATTTAATCGATTCTTTCAGCTAGCTGGGACGGGGATATGATGGTCAAAGTCAAGGATAGCAAAATGATGTAAATTTTTATGAAAAATTCCAAACTTCTCATAATACTAACGATGAGAGTTAACTTGGATTTAATTCCAGGTGTATAGAGTAATAGTATCTTCATTTCCTTCTTTAATATGCTTTGTTTGTATGCTAAGTACTTAATGTACTGTTTCATTATCCACATCTGATTCCTTGTTATTTTATTTAACTACGTTTACTTAACATATTTTTATATCCTGAGTTTTTTCGACACAATTTAACCTTAGCTGTTATCATGAAATGACGTACTGTATAGAATTCAGAATAATATTGTATGCTTATTGCTTACCTTCGCCTTCATAACATAATGCTCTATTTATTTATTTTCCCATGGGCTTGTTCTGGAATATATGCTAATCAGTTTGATTACTGTTCTTGTATGGACAACACGGAGAATAGTACAGTTTTGCCCTCAACACGACAATAAGAATAAAAATCTAAACGGGGAATAAAGTGTGTCCCTGAAGTTTTCATGTTTTCTTTCCAGGATACCCGAATTTAGTTTTTAGACAAACTTCGGTTTGTTCTGTTACCGCAATGCGGGCCCTATTAGTTCTAACCGTGGGGCTAGTCATTGTTGCTGCCCAAAGTGAAAATTCAAAGTTTACAGAAGAACTAAGAAAGAATAATAAAAATATTGCAATTGAGACGGGCGGAGATCCTCTCGTAGCCAGTGGAAGTGATAAAGTCAAAAAGGAAGTTACCATTAAGAAACATAAGAATTACGAAATTGTGTTATATGAATATGAAGACTCAAGTGAGGATAACGATAACCCAAGTGATGAGAATGATAATAAGGGTAAAAACAAGTTTGTAGCTAAAAGTTCTCCTCCCCCGCCCGATTTTACTTCGGATGATGTGAAAATCGATAGCATTGTACCAGCTTGGAATCCGGTAAAAATTCCACCACCGGAATTTGTTCCAACGACCACAAGTACTACTACGACTACTACAACAACACGAAGACCTACAACAACTACGGAAAGAACTACAACTACACAAAGAACCACGACTACAAGAAGACCGACCACAACAACCACTACAACCGAAGCTCCAAAGGTATCCGTTGTTTCCCCAGCGGAAGAATCTGGAGAGGACTCCGGAGATTATTATTCCGGTAAGATATTTCTAACCTAAAATCATTTGTGGAAATACGTTTTAGAAGAAAGCGGAAGAGATAATCTACTAACAATAAGATTCCTAACCTTAATTAGAATCTTCTTCAATATATTTGGCTGATCCTCAATTTCTTGAAGACAGGTTCTGTATTAGTATTTCAGTAATGCTGATTATGACTTATCGCTAGCATTTTAAATAGTATGTTGATATTTCTTAGGATTTTCTTATTGAAATCTGAATTTTTTGCTAAGTAAACATGGAAGGGAAGAACTTATTCCAGTGGTTTAGTTTTCGAGAATTATCCGTATATATTATCTTTCTCAAATCTCATTATGTGATGCTACGATAAAATTGGTAGTTTCATCAAGATACTATTGATTCTCGTATTTGGGTTGCGATTTTGTAGATGAAGCTAACAAAGTCATTCGCCCGTTTACAAAACCACAAGATCCTGTCCAAATTCGACCGTTCAATCCATTACAGCAATTGCAGCCGGAAGAGGGTAGTGAAGGTAGCGAAAGCGAAGAAAATGGGCCACTGGTAGCTTCACCTTCTCCACCACCACCATCTCCTAAGCCTAAGATTAAAAACATAGCAAACTCCAATAGAAAAGTTGAAAATACTGACGATGTTCCTATCCCGAAAGTAAAAGTACATAAAGGAAGAAAGACAGCAACTTCTACAACAACCGCCGAACCACCTCCACCTCCTCCACCTGAAAATATATTTACATCCGACTCACAGGAGAGCTACAGCGACGAAGAAATTTCCCCTGAAGTTAGCCAACAGATAGCACGACAAAAAGGAAGCCGAAAAATTGCGAAGCCCCCGAAGGATTCAGAAGAGCAAGTATTTGTTTCATTTCCCATTACAGAAAATCCTCAGAAAACAAAAGGAAGATTCGTTACACCGATACCTCAATCAAGGAAAGGTGGAGTGGTCAGTGTCGAAGAAGTTCCTACTTCTCGGCCTAAGTCTTCGAAATCTAAGCCAAATGGGAAACGACCTACCCAACAGCCTGATAGTTTCAGTGGCAGTGACGAAGATGATTATTCAGATTCACACGGATCTAGTCCAAGACCTAAGACAAACGAACAGGACCCCTCATTACGAGGACTTGTAAAACCAAATTACAATATTCCGAAACCCAAGAATATACCCAGTCACCCAGGACACTTTAGTGGGGTTGAACATCACCCCTTAAACAAACCGACTAACAAACAGACACAACCCGCTAACCCATCGGACTCCAGTGGGGATGAATACAGTACTAGTTCCAGCGATGAGGATTTTCTTCCTAATAGCAGAAGACCAATTACAAGACCTGAAGATGTGCCCCGAAATAAACCAACTGGACGACCACATGTCTCTACATTTACATGGAGACCACCTCATGCCGGTACACCGAGAACAGACGGACGCTTCCGCCCTCCCACTCAAGTAATACCAGGAAATAACAAAGGAGATCTCCAAGGAGGTATTCAATTTGTTTCTCCTTCGGATGTTCCACCATTGTCCCCGAATAAATCCAAGAGTCAGAAGAATTTCCGTCCTCCTGTAGAAGTTCCAGATAACAAATTGCCAAAAAATGATAGGTTCCTTCCACCATCTGAAGTTCCAGAATCAATTACTGTACCCCTTTTCCCAAGATTCAATTCGTCGACGAGGCCGGCGCCTGTTAGACCAAGTCCGCCAAATTCTTCCGGTTCTTCCGAGAGCAGCAGCAGTGAAAGTGTAGAACATGATGAATCATTAGCTTGCAAAGATCCTACTGGCAAGAAGGGAATATGCCAAGAATACTACAAATGCTCCATTCTCTATTCTAATATGATTGGAAAAATTAATCTACAAGAATACAAGTGCCCTTTGCCTACTCAAGTGGGAATTTGTTGCCCCATTACAGAAAGGAATGCAAAATGTAAGATAATCTTTTACGAATATTTTAAGGCAATTCAGAAATTGCGATTTCCTATTGACATTTTACGGTATTATGATTTCTGTAACTGTGATATTAGTAATAGAAAACATTTCTTTTTTAAATATAGCACGAAAATTGATGGAAATGGTGAACACCAAAGATATGCACATAAACTCTCAAGTTAGCAAATTGATTCGACATAATCTTCCGAGTTCATTTGCATTTGGAGATAACTGGGTTGATGAAATGGAAGAAATTGAACGAGAATTGCTTGCTAAAAGCGTTACTGTAAAAAGAGATACACCAGCTTTCGGTCATCATAGATTTTTCCCTGTGAGCATTTTAAAATTTTATTATTTACAGATTCAATTACAGCTATGAAAGTTGTCTGTATTTCTGCATGAAGATAGTGTGTATACTGTTTGGGAGTTACTTATCTAATGTAAATTTAAATATTTATATTACAGACTTCGAAGAAGATTCGAGATGTTTCTCATATTGGATTTTCTTTGTTGCAAACTTCAAATGATCTTTCTGAAAGGTAAATCATTTAATTGAGATGCAACGTACATTGAAAATATGTAATTCATAAAATCGTACAACTATCTTCCTAATTTTTCAGACTGCAGCTAACAAATGAAGTAGGAGGTATTGGATTGAAAAGCTTTAAATCTTCAAATATAGAAGCCCTTACAGATCGATGCCCTTCTGAACCATTCTGCCCCAGAAGGAAATACAGAACTATTGATGGAACTTGTAATAATTTAGGAAAGCCCAAGTTGGGTGGATCATTAACACCTCTTTCCAGAGTTCTCTCTCCAGCTTACGCAGATGGTAAATTCATTATTCCAGAAATTGTCAAAAAACGTATATGACTTTATTTGCATTAAAAATTACATATCAAATTTATAGGGCGATGGGAACCTCGAAGATCAGTTCAAGGCTTCGATCTACCAAGTCCAAGATTATTGAGCCAACAGTTTATCCCTGATCATGATGTACCAAACACGCGCTTTACCCTTTACACCATGCAATTCGGACAGTCAGTACCATTTTTTAAATTATTAATTTATTACAGGATAATATGATTAATATTTATGTTTCCATACTTTAGATTTGTAGATCATGATATCAGCTCTGTACCTATGTTTACCTTTGGTAAGAATTTTAATACTTTCATTGTTCAATTTACTCTTATTGTTACTAAATATATGTAAATGAAATTCTTACGATTATTGCAATAATTACTTTTTCCTTAGGAAATAATTCTGGAATCGACTGTTGCCAAAACGGACAATTTCAGCCACGTCATCTTATGCACCCTAATTGTTTCCCTATTGATATTCCTCGGGATGATCCATTTTACAGTCGGTTTAATCAAAGGTGTATGAATATGGTTCGTTCGAGAATGGCACCTAGAATAGATTGCAGTCTGGGCTATGCTGATCAAATGAATGCCTTAACTCACTGGCTGGATGCTTCCAATGTGTACGGCTCGAATGAAGAAGAAGGTAGAGAGCTTCGGTCATTTAATAGAGGATTTCTAAGATTCTCCACCGTTCCCGGAAGCAAAATTTGGCTTCCCTTAAAACCCACTGGGAACTCAAGGGAAATCGATTATAAAGCTGGTAATTAAATCATTTTCAGAAATGTATGAAATTATCTAAAGAGTATGTATTATAGAAAAATGAAATAATCCTTGTAAATTGCAGGTGACGATAGAGTAAACGAAATGCAAGGTCTCATGATTACTCATATGGTTTGGTTCCGTGAGCACAACAGATTGGCCGATGAGCTCTCAAGATTAAATCCCAATTGGAATGATGAACAGTTGTATCAAGAATCAAGAAGAATCCTAATTGCGGAATATCAGCACGTTATCTACAATGAATGGCTCCCAATTATCATTGGTATCGCGAAATAGGAATTTTATAAAAAGTTATTTTGAATAAAGTACATTTGATTGCTGATATTTTCTTTCTGTATTTAATTTTAGGTCGCGACTACATGGATACTTATGGAATTTTACCCTTGAATCGCGATTACTATAAAGACTACGACCCCAGTGTAGATTCCTCCGTCGAAAATTCATTTTCGGCAGCCGCTTTCCGTATGGGTCATACTTTAGTTCAAGGAGTGGTCCGTCTTGTAAATCAGTTTGGTCAGAATGATGAAGGAGTTGCTATAAGTCAACATGCCGAAAATGCTATCAGGACGCACGCAGCTGGCCAAGTCGATAAATGGATTCGTGGATTAGTTCAACAACCTGTTCAAAATTATGATCCATTTATTTCTCAACATGTACTAATTAGACTGGACAAGAATTATTACATTTACGTGTTTTCTTAATACTAAAGTTAACATATTATTTCAATTTTGAATTTTAGCTAAATGGAAGACTTTTCCAGGGAAAGAACAGTCAATTTGGAATGGATTTGAGTTCTTTGAATATTCAAAGAGGTAAAGATTAAAAATGCATTTCTTAATTCAATTAACATTTACATACGATAGCAGAAAGGGAAGGAAACTTTTAAAAATGGTTTTATGTTGTTTACAGGAAGAGATCATGGAATTCCCGGTTATAATGCATACAGAGAACTTTGCCAAACGGGAATTAAAGCCACTTCTTTTGATGATTTTAACGATTGGATCCCTAAAGAAGTACGCAATCTGTTACAATTGCATGAAATTTAAAATATTTGTCAAATTATTCCAAGATTCCTATTCATAAATATCATTTCTTAGATGATCGACAAAATGAAACGGCACTATGTCGACGTGGATGACGTGGATTTATGGATTGGAGGATTATCTGAGACTCCACTTCCTGGTGCTTTAATTGGACCAACATTCACATGCATAATTGGAGACCAATTTGCTCGTTCCAAGAAGGGAGACAGATATTTCTATGATATTGGGGAGCAGCCTCATTCTTTCACAAAAGGTAAGTATTATCTAAATATAAACAAATTATATTATTGTTACTATTATATTTCTAGTTATTACCTATCATAATTATCTAATCTTAACTATTGTAGCACAACTCGACGAAATTCGCAAGGCAAGTTTTGCTCGCATTCTTTGTGACAACTCGGATAACTTGGAAGCAGTTCAACCATCCGCATTCCTCTTGCCTGATTTTGATTTGTAAGTCGATTTCCTTGACAAAATTAATGCTATCTCATCTAAATGGTCCTGCACATACTTTATCACTTAAGATATTCATGGCATTCTAAAGATAAAAATGTTATATTTTTCAGTAATGCTCTCGTGGACTGTGAAAGAAGTAACAGAATTCCTCGACTCGACTTACGAGCATGGATTAATGAGCCTACGCCATAAATTACGCAAATATTCATCATGATCTTATCTTTTATATTAACTTTTTGTTTGGATCTAGATCTAGATCTATGTACTGGATAAATATAAGTAGGTACCTAGTTAGTTTCTACAGATATGTAATATTATTATTATTATGACTAATGTGCAAGCTGGGGAAACGTTTCACTTGTTTTTGTAATACTATAATTTGTATGGATATAATTCAGCTTGATTCTTTTTTACTGGACTATCTATTGCTCTTCAAGGATTCAGGATTAGCCTTGGCTTCAAGGATAGCATAATGGCTTGTCTGTAAATAGTATTAACACATGCATTAATATTGTTGTACCTACCTATGAGTAAGTAGTTTCCTAAGTTTAATTCATAGAAAATTCTCATCAATTAGTTTTAGCAAATGATTTTTTTAATTTTATTTCTGTAGTAATTTTTTTAGCTCTTTTATAGGACACGTCTGGTATTAGATTAGATATGGTACGTGTACTCCTGTTTTATTCAAAGAAATTAAGGTAATGATTCTGCTTGCCTTTATTTAAACATTATTGAAAGCCACCTCCGCATTTAGATTATCTATAAAGAATTTATGCCTCTAGAAGTTGGTTATACTGTATGCAAGTTTAAAGTTTAGTTTAGCCTAAACCGACATTCTATACCTAACTAAACGTTCTAATGCTGTATTATTTACGCTAAGGTTTACTAAGTAAATGATTTAAGTATTGATTATTGATTGTGGGCAATGCATGAGACAGTTATTTGAAAATAAATGATATTGAGCCAAATCAAATTGACTAGCTTAACTTCAACTATCTACTTACACACTATTTACAGATATAATTGCTTGTTATAAGTAAATACAGTGTGGTACCTATATACTATCGATTTCTAAGTCAGTATAGGTATGCACATTATAGCTAAAATTGGGTTTCATTGCTAGCATTCCTAACGTGCTCGTGTTAGTGCTGTTATGTGGTATGGTATGTTATTGACTGAATGTAAATATAAAATCTGCAGCTAAGACGAGAACTAACGGCCTAGACCTTATGTTACTACAGGTATTAGGTACTATTGCAAAATGAGATAAAAGCTAACGATAAAGCAAGGAATTCAAGTTCACTCCCTCAGTTGACATTTCGTTTATAAAATACCTTGCTCCAGTTTTGCTTTCTTTAGTAAAATATAATTTTGCTTTCTCTACTAAATAGAATTATTTTGTTTCAGCTTTGTTTCTATAAGCAGCTAATTAGTTCCTAAGTACTTAATAAATACTTATGATTATGACCCTGTTTGTATTGGATTTGAGAAACTCAATTCAAACCATATTGAATGTGTTGGCAATAATATATGAATTATGGATGCATATAGAGACCTTTAGCGAACACACACTAAATAATAAGATTTTAATGACCTACCTTACCTTATAATTCGGCTAATCTGCACACTACACACATAACAGTAATAAATATTTGCGTATTCATATCAAGGCTATATATCATTCTCATGTTGCATGTCTATTGTATTGTGTCTTTAACTAGATATTACTTACAGTTAAATACATAGAATTGGTTACAACTTTCTTCTCTTGTGTGTATACTTAAGTAAGTAAGAATGAATAGTTTCAGTTTAATAAATGTATTCTGTAGGAAGAGTTTCTGCTGGAATGAATAAATCGATGAAGTTAAGTAGGAAACATTTAATATGTATGTACCTATTTTGTTAATGTGCCTATACATTATATGTCAAATGTGATGCTCATGTCGTGTGAGGAGTTAGTTTTCGTTGTTATTGCATTACACAACGTGGTCCCTTCGTGTGTGTGATGGTAACTGGTAACTGTCAATTTATCTTCTACGAACTAATGTACATACATATAAATACAGATAGAGACTACATACATAAAGTAAGCATAAAAAATTCTATCTGATTAGCTAACTCTCATGTACAATGTACATTTGCCGTCAAATCCAGTGGTTGTCGAAAATTCAAGCCTAGAAAGATAGTGAACTTCAAATAACCTGTTATTACAATACTACTACTTAGAGTTTGTTTGCTGAAATAGGTTATTGCAAGAACAAGTGCAAAGCAACTCTTGTGCGTAGCATATATGTGCAATTGTTTCGCTTTGTCTACAATAAGAACCTGTATTGAAAATTATAGGAATAGCCTAGAAGTATTGGCAATTTAGAATTTTGCCCAGTAATTGCTATAGATTTATTTGTGTTTGTTCTAATATAGGCAAGTTTAAGTATGATTTCGTTTCCTACTGCTTGCTGAGAATGTTTTCAGTCTTCTAGCTGATGCCCTTGTCAATTATTACTTTAATGAAGAAAATATTTACTTAAAATGGTTCAGTGGAGAAGGAGAATAATACGGAGTGTGCTAGTTCTAGTGCTGTGCAAAGGTATATACTAAAACTTGATATAATTAGAATTGTATTGTAATAATTGTAATAGTAATCTAATAACTGAGCATGAGAACAACAATAAATCTATTCACATGCTTCTTGAGAATTTTGAGGATAATAAAAGTGAATGGGGAAAGGAGGCTAGTGAAGTGAAAGTGTGGAAAGTGGATAATGGGGAGTTTAGGCTCAAAATTTAGCAAGAACAAAGTGAACTCCGGATCGGAGGCAGGGAAATTGGGAGTTTTCCCACCAACGTCTGTATTTTTATTTTCCTTTAAAGGCTCCGGTAAGTATCGTCAATCGTACTTTTATAATATTAGCTTTTGCACACATTTATAGGATAAAAATTTTCCACTAGATTCCAGTTTCCATTAGATATCCAGTCCAGTATCATTATCCCCAATGCACTATACACTATATCGCATTTCTCTCTAACATTTTATATACAGCTGGAAAATTATTTCATTTAGCTGACGGCAGAAGTAAGGGCGGTATGGGTTCATCTGCTACGAAAACATCCTTTTTCCCAGGTGGAGGACGAAGTAGCCAACAAGCTTGGACTACTACCAGTAGAGGCACACTTTGAGAACCTAACCTTTATTTAGCATTTAAGCGAATAATTAATACTTAATCACATTGCGAGGATGACAAGGCCAAATCTACTTATAGCGTGGATAGCTCTAAATTATGGACCAATTTCTTTAAAAATATTTTTCTTAATGGTATAGATATGTAGTATAGATGTATGTATACTTATAATTAGTGATGCTTATATAAGCTAATATTAGTGGCCCTTGTATGTAACGTGGGTTTCAATAAAGACCATAAACTCCGCTAACTTTGTGCCATGCCATGTTATTTAGAACTTTCGCAAATTACTCGTACCTTTATATATCTATAGTTTAAACAAAAACCTTTAAGACCTCGATTCGCTGCCTGTTATACCTTTGTGTCACTGTGTCACACAGGTACTGAGGTCAGACTCAAAATTTCATAATGATGTTATTGACATTTTATTTCTGCGAAAAGCTAAAAGCTAAAAACATCAATAGATCTCACAGGTTTCTGATTTTATATAATAAAAATCCGTATAAATTGCTGTTGTAAGTTTTACAATTCCCCTTATAGAGGTTCATTGGAAATTTTACCCCTTTTCAACAGAAGTTTGTACGTATATCCTTGTCCCAGACAATTTGTGTATATTTATACTTAAACTACTGTAAATCTGTAAATAGGTCAATTTGGCAATTTCATGTCATCATAATAAATACTATGTAATCTACACCTTTTAGTATGGGCACACATAATACTTACATTGCGCATACAGCCCAGTAAATATCGATCCTATAATACAGAATATGCCTTACGTAAATAATTGTTAAAAATACTGCAATTTTAATACCTACTTAAAGCCTTCTTTTACTTATATGCATAATACTTACCTGTACAATATTTTCTTAACTTTTTAGTATAGTATTATGTATATAAACGTATTGTTAGGATAAATAATGATGTACAATCGCTTTTAATGTGCCATTTTAAAACTTTTATCATTGTTCGTAGAAGTAGTTTAGGCAAAAGTAGTAAGTATACTTTGGATTTACGTCAACACAGAAAAAATCCAATGTTTAGCAATAGGTAGATATTAGTGCACAGCAATTCTTATCATGTAGATAGTAGCTAGATACTAATTTATGGCATTTCCTGCCTGTCTGTGTATCGTGCATTTTTTGTGTATTCGTTTTAAATATGTATGTACTACTTAGGGTTACAAAGTTTCCTGACCGATTAGCGCGATTCATTGATGTATGACATGCATGTTTTGCGGGCATTGTTCTTTTGATTGAATAAAACTTTTCTGTGCAAATAGTATACACAGGTGTTTGGCCAATTACGTTATACTAACAATAAACTAAAGAATACTGATTCATATATTGCGTACTTACGATTGCGATTTCCGATAACTGAAACCAATTCTTACAGGGATATTAATACCTTACACTTATACTACGCACGCATTTATGCATCTGCCAAATGAATATTCCAAGCTACGCAGTTCCATGTCCTCCTATTTCCGTAGCAAAATACTATATCTTATAAGCACGTGCTCCATAGCATATATATATCTCGTTCTACCAGGAACTTTGATTAGCTTTCACAAATACCAGATCTAATTTACATCAAGGTTTTCGCATTGTTTGTCAATCACCAAAATCTTAATTACTTATTACGTTATACACAGGTACTGAAGGTCAATTGTCTGGCTGGAATAATTAAATAACTAATGATAAGTCGTACCGTAATTACCTATAGAAGGTCTGGGGCATCATGTTTGGACTTTTAGAACAGACTTTAAAAAACGATGAGAGCCCAATATATTGTAGGAACATAACTCGAACTTTGTTACTTACAAAATAATTTCGAAAGTACTAAATCATCAAAAATAAATATACAATTATGTTCTATCAATGCTAGAGTTGAAGGAATACTCCAGATTGAGAAAAAATATTTAGTATTTACTTTACAGAGTTTATATTATCAGCAATTTTTGTCATTATGGTGTAAGTATACTCATTCAGTAATAGTAATACCTCAAAGTGACGTAAGAAAATATTTAAAATGTCAGTGTGGATCATAATGCTAATTTTCTTTCCCCAAGTGGGGATTAAATTGGCTTTAACGGTATACAGAAGGAAATAAGTATTGATACGTTCAGATAATGTGGAATATTTTCCAGGAATTGTAAATATTACAGATAGCATTTGTGGCGTGGTCGTACAGTAGTAGACGGGAATTGGAGAAAATAATAAATTATACCCTCAGTGCATTTATTAAATCGCTTTTGCGTTTTGTGTTATATATGTATGTGGTATGTGTACCAACCAACCTATTGCGGACTGGTATTAGATGTTTGCAAAGGTTTAGCATACATGACAGCAATTTCACACTCGTACTAACTAAACTTGAGTTGAAGGTTTGCCATTAGACAATGAAATTTGTAGTAAACAATTTTATGCTCCCATCATTATATTATGTAGGTACAGTATCTCTACATAAAAAATCTACAAACGTTAGTGATTGAAGTGCCATATACAAAGGTCGACCTGACCTAGGTGCTCTTCTTATTGTGTCACCCTGAGAATAGAATTCCT
>JAQFYC010002980.1:0-22674 GCA_034694165.1 Tomocerus mixtus | reverse complement strand
GTGTTTACAGACACACAGACAGACAGACATTGCGATTACATAAGCCAGCCTCGCACACTCGGGCGGGCTAAAACGATACCAACATGGTTAGGTACCATTTCTCTATCGATATATTCATATAATAAGGAGAAGACTGTTAGGAGAGGTTTTATAATGGACGATCATTTATGACTACGTCTATGTACACAATGCAGATATAACGAGATTTACAATAAATAATCGATAAAAGGCCATTAAACTGTCTGGTTTGTATAGTAATTCTGTATTTGTTTACTGAATATGTTGTATGCACTAATGGGAGTGCTACTGCAACTACAATGTAAACTAAGACAGGGAGCATAGTGAAGGTAATGGCACTGAATGTTTTTTGAGTCAACTCATCATATTATTCATCATTGTTAATTTTGGCAAGTTATTATGTATCACAAGATATAATTGTGACCTTACTGTTTGTACATGTTCCAACTTTTAACAGAGTAAATGTTTTAGAATTCTGTCCTCAGAATTGAGTGTATGATGACCGTTACTCCACAATGTGTGCTGTACTTGCAGCTTGCAGAACAATGTCAACAGAGAGGACACTCCCGGTTGACTGCGTCCATGGTCATTACCACAATGATGTCATACCTCTCATTGCAAGACCCTTGTGTTTTTGATTCGACTAACCTTCCTATCACGTAATATACTTTCATATCTTAAATACACATGGCAAGCTGGTTACTTTGTGTAGACATGTGATCTGCTTGAACTTTCTCGGCCTTTATTGGCGACTTTGACTATTTCTGCTTACCACCTGATTTGGGGAAAAACAAACATTGAAGGTTCTACGATTATTAGCTTTATTCTTCCAACTTAATACACAAACTTTGTTTGTTTTATACTTAATTAATTAGCTACACTAATGGTTAGAGGTATACTGTATTTTATTTTTTACTTTGCGTACTTACATAGGAATTAAATAACTAGCCAGACTCGTTACAAATGAAATCAGCTTTCCATTTCAATGCTTTTATTCCATGTCGATTGGGTTTGCAGCTTCTATGTAGTTTATTCTTGTAGATTTATTTTTAAACTAACATCTCCATACAAGTCTAGTAAAATCTGTTATCGTTCGATAAGAAAAATACTCTTCTGACTGGTCTGGAAATAACAAAACAAGTGGTACTACATTGCCCAATGCTAAATGTCAAGTATGCATATTATATCACAACTAGTACACAGCATATTATAGCTTATAGTTATAGTTAATATTTTAATGGGATTGACAATAAATAGATCAGGATTAGGTCGTACAGGCAATACAGAAACAACGTTACACGTAAACATAATACAATCAATACTTGAAACTTTATTGTAATGTACAAGCATTTGTGTTTCTGACTGTGGGAGGGAATGTAGCTAATTGGTTAAATGCTAGTTGAGGTCTAGTAGTCAATTCATGCCAGTTTGATGTCTAGAAAGAAAATTCTAATTATCTATGCTAGAATGTGAATTAGTTAATCTTAGTACACCACAATTTGTTTTATGCTTGGATAAATAGTAGAGGATCCGTTCGCACATGCATAACATAATGTATTGTATGGATATTCATGGATGACATGACATAATAGTCAGGCTATTAAATGACATATGCTTCAGTTGCGCTGACAAATGTGTATTATTGTTCTTTTAGTGCTTGCTTAAATAAATCTAATAGATTACAACTTGTAATATATACATTGACACTATTTATCAGTACTGACGAGGAGGTGAAACGGCTATCCCTAAGGAGGAAAAACGTATGTATAGCCTTAAATCTCACAAACAGAATCAAACTAGAAAATATCATTACTACTCTGGGGGGTAATGTGATTCCTTGGAAGGAGGATGCCCTGTACCCATTATATCACATCATATAGGGTTTGTGCTGATAGATTGGCCCTTGTTGTTAGGATACATGTTATACGTTAATGTTTGATTTGTAGTGGTAGACTGGTAGAATAGGAACTACAATTATGGAATGGAGTTGATAGAGTGGGAATCACAACTGAGGGATTTGGGGCCCAACAGAGGGATTGGGAAATCAAATGGTAGTTCAGAAACTAAAATGATGGAGTGGGAGTCTAGATGGAATGGGAAGTAAAATGGTAGTTTAGAAACTACAATGATGGAGTGGGAAATCCAACAGAGGGATTGGGAAATCAAATGGTAGTTCAGAAACTACAATTCTGCCTATGTGGAATGGGAAACCCAGCTGAGGGATTGGGAAACCTAATGGTAGTTTATAAACTACAATGATGGAGTGGGAGTGGAATGGGAAACCCAACAGATGTATTGATTGGGATACCCAAACACATTTGTGGTTAGCATTAATATTAATAATTTGCTATTGCTGTCGTTTCAGTTTGTTTTTGTTTCATACATTGCTTCCACCATCATATTCACGTCATTTTCACCATCGTTTTCACTTCATCTTCAACATCGTTTTCACTTCATTTTCACTTAGTTCCCAACCTTGCTTTAACTTTGCTTCAAACATTATCTTTACTTCGTTTACAAGCTTGCTTTTATATTGCTCTCGACATTATTTTCACCCCGTTCCCAACCTTGCTTTTAACATTATTTTCACCTTGCTTTTAACATTATCTACACCTAGTTCCCAACACTGCTTTAACTTTGCTTCAAACATTATTTTTACTTCGTTTTCAACACTATTTTCACCTTGCTTTTCTACACCTATTTCCCAACATTGCTTTAGCCTTGCTTCAACCTTGCTTTCACCACTATTTCCACTTTGCTTTAAACACTATTTTCACCTTACTTTCAATCTTTTTTCAACTTTGCTTCAAACATTATTTTTACCTCGTTTACAACCTTGGCTGTACATTGCTCTCAATATTATTGTCACCTTGTTTCGAACCTTCCCTTCACCTTGCTCTCAATCTCATTTTGACCTAGTTTCCATACATCATTTCAACCTTGCTGTCAACCTTACTTTAGCTTTGCTGTCACACTGATTTCAATCTCGATGTCAGACTTGTTTTGAAACTTGCTTACTGACTTTGATACAATTGAACTTGGAATTTTCTGAATTCATGCAGTGAATATTTTGTATTTATAACGTTGTTGCCTCATGATCAAAATGTTGCTTCATTAACAACTGAAACTGAATAGAATCACAAGTAGTCGATAGAGAAAACTCATTCGCTTGTGTTATTACTACCATCTGATATCTATACAACGACATAAAATAATTACAATTACAGTGGCTATTTGAAAATGTAAGTATTCCTTAGGTACTTTCGTATTAGAAAGAAAACAAAAATAAAGTTGGTGACGACAACTACAATTCGTTGTTGTTATTAAAATTACGACGGGAATGGGCCGTTACGACAAAATGCAGTCATTGGATTCAGTTTGGACAACTTTGATCCATTCAAACTTCACCCAATGTCTCAGTTATTCAACTCGGCAACATCATTGTCGCAAATATGTACATTTTCAAATCAAGAAACACACACTGAAATAAATACATTTGGATATTGTAGTGGTAAATCAATTATGAACTGCATTATAACTCTCCAATGTTGTACATTTCCGATTCCAGGCTATACGAACACAAACCAAATGGACATATTTGGAGAATTATTAAATAATGGAGAGTAATTCTTGTATCGGGAAATAAATTACGAGCAACAGAAACTTTTCATTAAGTACAAGACATTTGTTGCAAATAGTAGTTTCTCACGATTGGTTTTGAATGAGATCAGGGATGGTGCCCAAAATATATTAATATTCAATTTTTATTAACTGAAAGAACGAATCTACATATTACATTATTTATTTTAATATCTCATAACAAGTTTACTTTGGTTGGCGCAATGCTATAATTTCAATGTATATTTTTCTATTAAATTAAATATACAAATCCTTCGAAAATCGAAAAATCAATGTCAAAATTAGCAATACAAGTATTGTAAAAATAATTTTTCATTTACTACATCATATTTTTACACTTATCTGTGTTACCAATTACAATAATTTCCATCATCTCCAGGTCGCATTTTCACTGTAATTTGATGCAATTACAATGATGGGCAAATATTCAGAAGTATTGCAATGATTATAGCAATTAGCCTGTAGGGTCCAAGAATATCAATATAATCCAATTTGAGGAAATAATTATGGGCGTTTGGAAAAGCAGATTATACTTTCACTTCTATTCTGTTTATTTTTCAGTAAATTGGGGATAAAATTCTATCCTAGGTTTCTTTGTAACTCGGATTCGTGTCGATTTTGTTGAAGAAATAGACAAGAGTTTTAAAAATACAACATATTTGTTCATATTACGATGTAAATATATTCATTTCAATCGAGTTTCTCTTGTATATTTGTCTTCTAGGTATACACGTAAACTGTAATACAACAATTAAATTCAATGCATTGTGGCATACCTGATACACTTGCTTAATCGAGCATAAATGTATTGTTATTTTTACACAAGATTTATGTTATAGTATAGATATATATATTACATATCGCTTATATATAATTAAAAACATGGTTACATATGATGGCTCAGAGAGTTTTTTACACCACATCACATGAACACAATCAGACAATTTTATTTCAAACATGTAAGTAATATCTCCTATTTACGCTAATTGAAATTGTATGAAACATGATTACTATATTTATCTTAGCCTTTTACTACACCTATATATAATATTTATTGAATTTATTCATACCAATGAGAAAATAATAAGCAATATATATTTGTTACAATTTTTAATTGTAATTACAATAATATAATGCCATTTTGCTAAGTATTTACCTTAGATCTATGGATATGAAAGAATGGTCGCATGTGTAGGATGCTCGAATACATTCACAACCGTTATTTTGGAAGCAAATTACGTAAAGCAATTCGTGTTTGGCTGCTTGTGACAATTTTTTTATGAGACGCAATGGAAATCGAATGAATTTTCGTAGCCCAAGTACTCACGTTGATAAAAAAAACACAATACAACACCACACCACATACATTTCGATAATTAATGTAATTAATTAACGAAAATGAATCTTGGATGATTTCTGACGAAATGTCCTTGGTATAATTTAGCAGTTGTAGTCATTACACTCATAACCATCTTTGATCACGTAACAATCAAAATTAACTAGCGTCGATTTTAAATAGAAGCAGCGTGTACTATTGCTAACGTGGGTATTCATAATAAATATACATGCAAATATTATAATTGATTTTAATTTATGATTATATAACTCGATTTTAGCATGTTTGACACTAACATGATATCGATTATAATGACAAGATATTTACTGTTATACAGTTCAATTAGAATAATATAATACAGAAAACAGTCATATCTTGCACACAACACAATAGATCAAATTAATTTCAATTGAATTCGAAAGAACACTGTTTTAGTGATTAGCACTAATAAAATATTAAGATATCCTATTTTTCATGTCCCCTTATTATACAGTCAAGAAGCATATCTATATATTAAATTCTTTATGTAATAACATTTTGTAACCAATTTTATTTAGTTGGCATTTTCTTATCTACACATTTTAAATTACTTATAGGAAAGATTTAATACATAAATATATTTATTCCAGTGTTGATAATCTAGTGTCCATACAACTCTAAAAGATCATCAGACCAACATGCATAGATAGCCACTTGTAACTTAAAATTACTGTACACATGATAAAAAGTGGTGTATGTATGTAAAATACAGTTAATGTTTGACGAATACTAAATCATGGTAGTGAAAGCCTAAGCGAAACCAACCTCGTTCGGTAAATCTAACACTAATAGATTACAACCCTGTTATTGGCTCGTATAAATTGATGCCATCATTTTTCTTTCTCGCTCAACTGAAATGCAACTGCAACTCGACAGGAAAGCAATTCTATTTCATTGATGTATTTACTACACTGAAAAACGTAATTATTTTTGTCATTCTAATCGTAAAATAATGTCGAGCCGAGTAGAGGCACAAAGACACATTGGGATTGTACCGGCTAACTTACCTGGCACATATTTCCAATATTTTACAGTCATACCTTTAAAATGTGAACATTTACATACACAGTACATAGTTCTAAATTAACAAAGATACATTTAAGATATATAATATAAGAGATCTATATCTGTACGATGGCAGTTTTTCATTATACAGCCTGAAATTTTTATAATAGAGCATAATGCTTATTACAAGGCAGGAACTCAATTCCAGTATAACATTTGGTTTGTGCATACTGTAAAAGATGATTTAATTTTAAAGTAAATGATTTTAAATCAGATAATACCCTATTCAAGAATCCCATTCAATATCCTAATCTTACACTGATTTACATGCAACAGTGTAAAACGACAATAGAACATTATTCACATCCCAATAATTATATTATAACCCTACAATACAGGCCCAATGACTCTTCATATTTAAATAATTAATGTTAATTTCTAACCAAATCGTCCTGTAGCACATCAGAAAGTATAAAATAATAATAGTAAAGGTATTGTATTCTGAAAAGATTCCTTTTCAATATTCTCCACAATTTGTAAACTAATTGGTAATAATATACACAATGGATTTAGAATAGATATTAGTAGACCAAACCAGCATTAGTCTCAAATCCTCTGTGCCCTTACAAAAATTTCCAATTCCTTTCATTCAAATGTGTTATACCATCTGATTTAATCTGTCAGCATCCCCGTGAGAAGCGTTATTGGAGTGAGACATTGTTTTAGATTTTTTTAGAATTTATTATTGTTTTTCTCTAGGTTGACAAAATATTTCCAACTGTTATGTATTTAGTATTAGTATCCGACTTATTTAATCTACATGTAATAATTTAATTTAATTTTAAGTATACAAGTCAATTTCTATCCAATTGATGTGCAACACTAACATAAATAAAATGTGTGTTTTAAGTATGTACAACTTTTGTCGTATTAGAATGACAAGAGTTTGGATCAAATCTAATTTACTTGAAATAATTGTACATTAAATAGCAAAGAAGTTTGATCAGGGCAAAACATCATTGTGGTCTATACTACTGAATGTGTGGAAGTCCGACAAGGTAGGCTCTATTTCGTGAAATTCCTACCCAAAAGTTGGAAATATCTGATACGGATACAGCTATATACATAGGCAATACAATAATCTTTCACATGGGCAAATAATAGTTCTTTGGGGAGGACAGTGTGCATTTGCATTGCAAAAATGTTCTCCTCTGAATGTTTCATTGAGTCGTGCACACGTGACCACCTTTATTTTATTGAAATTCTTTTTACAGTAGACCAATTTTTAAAAATGTAAAGAAAGGGATAAGTTATAATAAATTTTCATACAACAAGTTAAAACGAAAGCGCAACTATTTTGCATCTTGTATGATAATGATCATACTGTTAAATGCATTACTGAAGAGATCTTCTAATTACAAGTATGATTGTGAGTACTTTTCGTATAATAGTACAACTAAATAGACCTTTTTATGTTTTGGATTCTGTAACCTATACTAACTTAACAGAACGCAACAAAAGTCAATGATTAGCAAGGCGAGACACAGTCTAATATATCAATATAGTTGCTTTACCAATTACTAATAGTGGCCACAATAGGGACTAGGTAGACAACTTGCATTTACATGACAGTCGCAGAAAATACAATTATTATATTCACACTACCACCGTCATAAAAATTGTCGTCCATCTGGTCACCAAAAATTCATCTAAATGTACAACTAAACAAAATAATTTTTAGAATCTGTAAGTGAAATCGAATTTTTAAAGATTACTCTGTATAATAAGGTATCGATTTTAATTTCAATTAACAAGAGCATTGCCAAAATGGACAATGTTCTACCTTGTGATGCACGTAAGTACAGAACATAATAATGGCATCTGCGTACGGTTATGTATAAGAACCATTACTTGTCACAAATGTTGTAATTTAATCTTCTCCAAGTTATACAAATTCTCATTTGTTAGTACTCTCATATGCTGTACACATATTTGTAAAATTATCAGACTTTATAATCGCGATTGGCTGCCCATGAGAAAGCAAATTAAAGATTGTCGTATTTCAGGCTGAACGAGACAATAGAATAATACAATGGAGTTTGGAAAACACACCAGAGAAGTGATCATGGTGTCAACTTACAGCGAATCTGTTTGCGTTGAAATGGGATTCTGTTCTCGTTGACCTATCACAGATCAGGGTAAAAATTGGCTTTCGAATAATACAAGTCCCCATTCTGCTTTCTAAAATATCCTAATAAATCAAGATAATCTGTTCAGTCCCATGTCCACTTGTCGGGTTTACTGCACCACGATAAAAGTTTTCCAAATTGAAATTTTTTTGTACCTACATATTAATTTATTTCAAATTAATCAGGGTTTAAATTAAATTACAGTATAATGCCAACCAAACAAACATAGCCAAATGATACTAATTCTATAAATAAATTACATGTAGATAGATGTGTTCCTTCAAAATTGATACGTATAAAGATTATTATGGAAGGCACATTGATATCATGTGAAAGATTCTGGTTCAATAGAGAAATTACAGTAGAGTATGTTTAATTTCAAGAACTTAGATAACCTTACTCAAACAACCAATACACTATTAAGGCTATAATCAGACTAGGCGATTCATATATACAATCATACAATTTATACAAGTAGATGCATTCATTTATTCAATTCTCTAAGCAATTCTAATTACGACAGCACCAATGAGGTTTTACATAATCAGGTCAGAATTGCGAAATGTATGCATTTATTATTCAGTATCGTTTACATTTGAAAAGGATTTATAATACATGCTCTCGTACAAATATCCAAGTAATTAAAATGCAACATAATTTTCATATAAACAAATACAAACTATCTCGTCTCTTGACTTTCCAACACATCCGAGCATCTGACCATAAAACTTGTGAACGTTTCACGGTGGAATAATAGAAAAATAATGTATAACTGTATCCTAGTATATTAATACTTTGTCCTGCACATACTTCATGATATCATATAGTAAAACATTCTACTATTTAATAATGCATACCTTCAACTATCATATTATTAAAAAATGACAAGAACCATGTATCAGATACACTACATGCAATAGTGCACACTGTAAGCACTGCAATTATTCATACGAGGATTGGGAATCCACTAATGCTATTTCCCAACAAGTACTGTAGTTCACAATCAATTGGTTCTCCTCCCACTCCACTATTTCCCAACAAGTACTGTAGTTCACAATCAAGTGGCGCACTCGCCAATCCGGACGATCGGACATGTACTGCTGAGTAAACTGAATAATGCATCATGGCACATCAGCATTTGCTCCGTACTACGCAAACTCCAATAAGTCCCTCTCCTTCCGCTTTAATTTTGGCAATTGAGTAATAGAGAAAACAAAATCACTCCAGAGCGAGAGAAGAAGCCGAATAGAAGACGCATAGTAGAAGACAGTTTGTGCAAAATCACCTGTGACCCGTATTGTTGATAAAAGATGCCAAGAAGACGACACAGAAGGGGACGACGGTCAAGACGAAACACTAAGCCTGTTGTCAACGAACCGGAAGTTACAGAAAACTTAAGCGGTATCGTCATAATAGCCCATCAGCATTGCACGGAACTATCACATCTGGAAGCTGTTTGTGTTCTCGGCCGGCAATGGACAGAAAATAGTATGGCAACCCAAAATCCGACAATTAAATTCTTACCAGGCAGTTTTACGGATGCAGCCACTGTTTTGAAGCAGGTTGTTGGGAATGGATTATCATCCAGATTTCGGCATACAAAGGACATTTTGCCTGTAAACCGTACTGTAGTGGTAGACGAAAACAATCTTACGTTTCATATAAATTAACACTGTCATTTTTTATGAATATAATCCTAATTTACAAAGAGATGTCTTTTGCATTCCAGGCCTCCAGAATACGCATAGTCAGTGCACTAACGGAGATCCTAGAAGCCTTGTCCAGTCCACCTCCTTCCTACATCATTCGCGTGATACATAGCAACCCGGAAAAATCCGACATCATCATGGCTACAATTCGCGATCTGATCACCCGAATGTTCCCACAATCTCAAGAAGATAATATCGCAGCCAGGATGTTGGTAGCAGTTACCTCATCGGCATCTACATCATTCATCACCGTGATGAAGAATCCGCACCGTTATAACATGATGCGTTTGTCTAGTGAAGGGTTAGTAAAACATTTTTAGATAGCAAAATATGTCATTACCCAACACTTCATGAGACAATGTATGCTTCTTTGCATTTTATTTCCAGGGCCGCAGTGTGCGCTCCAGTAGTAGCCCCGGCTCCCCTAGCTGTAGTCCAGCCCCCTCCGAGTAGTGGTCACCAGGAGGCTCCTCCGCCTCAAGTCGAATCAGTTCGAGAGTAAGTAAACCATATTTAGATAACAAAATATATCAGTACCCACATATTTCAATAGACATGATTAAGCATTTTCTTGTATTTTAATTGCAGGGCCGCAGTGTGCGCTCCAGTAGTAGCCCCGGCTGAACCTGCTGTAGTCCAGGCCCTTCCGGATAGTGGTCACCAGGAGGCTCCTCCGCCTCAAATTGAAACAGTTCGAGAGTAAGTAAAACGTTTTTGTCACTGACTCTACATTTTATGAGTAACTACATAGTAATGTATAATTGATGTTCAAAGGACTGACATTCAAATGGAGAATGTCAACTCTTTCACCTTTTATTGGACGATGCCATTGAACTCTATTGACCAAGAAGCTGGCGAGCTTCAAGCTGATGGCCCTGCCCTCATGGAGGTTATCACAATCCTACAACAAAATCTAAAGTAAGTAAATATTTCTAGTTTCCAACTAACCATGAGTAACTACATAGTTATGTATAATTGATATCCCAAGGACCGACATTCAAATGGAGAATGTCAACTCTTTCAATTTCTATTGGAAGGTGCCATTGAACTCTGTTGTACAGGAAGATGGTCAACTTCAAGCTGATGGGCCTGCCCTCATGGAGGTTATTCCATTCCAACAAGAAAATCAAAAGTAAGTAAATATTTTCCACTAACTACGAGTAATAACATAGTGATGTATAATGGTGTATAATTTGTATGAATTATGGCGATCTGTTGACAGGGAAGCGATAAGTTTTCGCTCCTGCTCGCCATAATTCATAATTTAATTGAACATAATTACATCTATCAACATGTTTACTAAATATAGAATCTGTTCTTTTTAAGGGTGCGGGCAACTCTCGGAAATGACAAGTTTACTGTATCGCGAAGGAGGATCACAATTTGAAGGACCAACCGTCATGAGAGTGAATTTCATGAAAACAGCACAACTAAATATATATACTACAATCAGTTGTTTAATATTTGAATCAGTTATTTATTTATCCAATTAGTTCACCAATTGCCTACATTATTTTAAAGTAGGCTACATAAAAATTTGAAGATTCCCAAATATTTGTCTTATTGATCACTAATAAAATATTCTCCAAGTGCAACGATTAAGTCAGAGTACTTATTTGTAACACCATCAATGCATATATTCATATTGTTTTGAAAACCCCCATATAGTACATAATAGCATGTAACTGTTTTCACTTGTATATATTGCCATACCAAAATTGTACCATAGCAATCTAGGCAGTTGTGTGCACGAAAAACACAATAGATAATTTAACATGCTTTATCAGTAACATGTAGTTTGCTTCGGCATTGTGCAACGGTATTACAACAAGGAAATATTGCATAATGCTGTGACGCTATACTAAAAACAATGTACAAGATATTTTAGATGGAATTTCATTTATTTTTCATTTAGGTTAGGTCCATTCCAGTCCAATCCAAAATCGTAACGATCTTTATTAATTCTAATGTACATAAGGTACGCTATGAAACATGCCGTGATTATTTCAATGACCTTCAAGAAGTAACAGGAATCGTAAATTCCTTCTTTTTGTATAATTTTTTCAAGACTATTACAAATACACAGACCAAAAGTTAAACAGTAATCAAGATATTAAAAAAAATTTCTAAGATGGCTAGCCGAAACCTTAATGACCTTTAGATAGATTGACATTGCAGTCACAGACAGTAATGTCACACTCAACAGACCCAGCAATTCCGCATATCTACATTGTTATTGTAATCAGTACTCTAAATAACTAATTAGTGATTTGTACAGATAATTCACATCCTCGCTATATTTTAAAAATAATATATTTACGTTGTTACTAGGAAGCGTTTCATGTGTCCCACTGTTACTACTGGAATAGCTGTTTTATTGTGCTAGACTATACAGATGTAGCGATATTGGATTCTAAATCATCTTCGGAAGAATATCAACACTATTGTTGTTCAACCTTTTTCCATATTAATTTGATGTTTTTACTTGAAATTCAATTAGCATCACGGAATGCAAAAGACTTTCACACCACACTTTCACATCATATCTAGTTTCCCAGTATTGCTCATTAAATATTCTTTCGAGTATTTTGTGGCATGTACTGATTCATGAAATTCCTTCTAAGATTGGCAAGTGTGCCAAATGATTGGGAACTGTAGTACTTATTGAGAAACGTGTTAGTAGATTGGCAAATGTACCAACTGATTGTGGACTACAGTACTGATTCGCAAAATTCATCTGAGGATTGGCAAATGTACCAATTGATGGGGGATGGTGCATTTTGTATGGGACAAGAAGATAGAGATTCAGATTTTGTTTGAATCGGAAAAGCGGTTACGTTTATTTGCACTGTAGCAATATTATCAAGTGTTACTACATGTATGCGAATGTACCTATGTACGAAGCTATTTAGACGGTCTTCCTTCAGGAAGTACGAACGAGTTTAGTATAGTCTTTCTGCTATCATTTCTTAAATGAAGCATCTCAAAAATTGTCTCTAGCTCATTTATTCATGTGTAAGTAAACTCAACTTGTGTGCCTTGGGCTGAAACCCAAAAATTTTCCCATTTCCTCTACCACTTCCTCATTTCCACATAACAAAGCAATGTGTTGTTATGCACGCCTACGATTACAATGAGTTTTAACTAAGGATCATACACTTAGCGTACAACAACTTATTTTGGGCAATAAATTAGAACTATTCTATAAAAGCCTGTTTATTCTATGCTTAGTGGACATATTGTTTAAAACTTGAGAATAATACAACACCAGTGTTAATAATACAGTCTCATCCTCATCTATGTGAGGCAGGCAAATTAAAAACTATGCAAGAGCAGCTAATGGAAAACGCAAGACAAAGTCATCCTTGAACAGCATTCAAATTTGTGCGGCAGCGATTATTGTCTCACACTTTTCCAGCATTTTGATTTTCAGTTTTCATACGACTGCATCAGACTTCACCGGATTTCATCAGACTTCATCAGAATTCATCATAATTCATCTAATTACGGTGCAAAATGTCCAGGCAGCAAAAAATTGAAAAGTTTCTAGTCCCCGTCGGCCAAGGGATGACTTTTGACGAGGCTGCGTTTCAGCTGCTCCAGCGTCGAAAACATCGTAATGTCTCTGGAAATTTATTCAATGCAGCCAGGAGCATTATATCCGAAAAGCTTTTGTCCAATGTCGAAGTTTGCATTCAAGGTGCAGGATTTCAAAAGGTAGGGAAGGTAATTAGGTCATAAATTATAGCATAACTTGCATTAACACTTGATTTAATACAGTTTTTTCCATGTCCATATTTACTTATATTGAGTTTTCATAAATACTTATCATCCATCGTTTGTTTGCCATAGGAGATGGTGCTCATTCAAATGCTTGCAAAGGACATTGACTCGCCGACTGCGCTGATGACACTTATCCCATGCCAGTACCATGTTAAAAACCTGATCTTTCAAATACCCCTAACTGGTCGAATTGTCAACTACGCCCAATACGACAAGAAATGGACCAGGCATTTAGATGCTTCATTGAAGGGGGTTACTTTTGCCACAATGGAATCCGTGTTCAGTGATTTCAACCGAGTGTTTGGCATCAAGGTTAAGAAGGCATCACGTCAGAAGGTGAGAACTTTTTAAATGGCTATCATGGTAGAGAAATATTCAATGTAACTATTGTATAGTCGAAATTGTATATTTTTAAGTGATATTGGAACATTTAACTCATAATTCCATAGGAGGTGAAAGTTGGACTCTATGCGATTATGGTGTGCTTCAATAATGAAGTGTCCCCAACAGATCCGGACTACCATATTTCCAACTTTACATCTGAATCGGCCAAAACACGGGTACTAAAATATTATCGACTAATATAGTTGTGAGCGTTTATGAGGTGTTAATATTTTGTTACTATTAGTCAGTAGATACGGCCGATTCCTTGTCATCTGATTTCGTGACCCCGCTGAATGTTCGTGTTAGAGGAGCGCCAAAGGTAATGACAATATGTTTTTCAACATTTCAATACTGTCACTCAATCTAAACGAGGCTTTGTATGAGTTATGAAGCTCCATGTTGCTTTTCTCTTGCTGTTTCGATGATACATGTACTAATGTGTGGTTTATGTACTGTAGGCTTCCGTTCCCCATGTTCAGCGGTCCGAAACAATCGGGGCTTCACGACCCAGTGGGCTCAGCAGAAAAAGGGGCAATGCAAATAAGGTGCCGCAGAAATTTCTATTCTTTTTTCTCATTTTACAAACATGTGTCTTATTACGAGTTCACACTTTAATGCAGGGCTATGCCGCTAATAAGCCTACAGGACCTACAAGGGCTGCTGAAGGAGCGCCAAAAAGTGTGCCGACTTTGACCAAATCGGTCTCGCACATCTCAGGAACAACTTTGGCTCCACGCCCAATTGGACTTTTCTCAAAAGAGGCAATAATGTTTATTTCAATTAATCAAGAATGGCTTCTTTTCCCATTTATCAAACATTTCATATGAGAGTTTATATATACAGAGTTCCGTATTGCCGCTCTCCCGTGCTGATGGGGCTGCAGGGTCCAGCAGAGATGTGGACAGAGCGCCGGCAGTACAGGTGAACATTTCTCATATCAATTCTTATTCAATGTTCAATTCACGTGTATTATTACAAATATTGTACAGGGCGGCTTGACATCCTTCTGCTCGGAAGCAATTGACCATAACATTTATGGACAGAGGCAAGAAGTAGTTACGGTCCAGTCTACCACGCCCGTGTCCTACGTGCAAGAGTGGGTAAAGAGTGTCTCCCCTGAAGACATTCCGTCGCCAGACTCGAGCGATGTCTCAACATCTATCCTCTTCCAATTTGTGATCTGGCTAGAACAACTGCTGAAAAAGCCTTTAACAGACATGACACTTGCAGATAATGACATATGGAAAAAGGTTCTCAACGACAAAGGTGGACAGTTGCGCGACCACGAGCGGAAACTGCTCATCTGTAACAATGCAGAAAGTGGGCGTCTGTTTGCGGTTCGGATTCCTTATACTCGTGGACACGTGGGACGTCTCTTCTGTTCTTTTGCCAACGAAGAAACGCCATTCTGCACCGGTGAAACTGATGGGCACAGCAGCAGTCTGTGTCAATATCATCGCGGCAACGATAAATCTCCAGCGGATAGGATTCAATACATCGAGCCCCTAAGAAGATACATCACACGCGATAGCATATGCAAAACGTCAACTTCCCAATCGCAACTCGAGAAATTCAGGCAAGAAATTCGACAAGCCAACAATATCCTCGTAATAAATAACAGTGTATGTGCGGTAACGGAGGAAGACGACGTCCTCATTTTCGGTGTCCTTACCAACAGAAGTAAAGAGAAGCTGTGCTTCCGCAGCGGTAAGACCAAAATTATCATTCTAAAATATTCTGCCGACGTTGCATTAGTACAAAAATCATATTGTTGTATTACAGGCTGCACCCGGATCATCAACGTACATAAAAGTGGGTGCGAGGAGCACGCCCTCAAAAAACGCCACTTCGCAGTTGACCTGTTTGACAGCGGGAGGAAAGACGACATCCAAGCTCATTACGTGTGTCTGATCTCCACAGACCTGGTCGGCGACGACGGTAAACCAAATCGCTTGGAAGTGAGCATAAAGGATATAGCGAAGGATTATAAAAAAGAAATGTGTAAACTCGGATACAAGGCAAAATTCACATTGTCAGACTACCAAGAATTCCCCACGGATCTTTTAGCAAATACGGCTGTAGCCTGTTGGCAGGTATTAGCACTGCATATATATTGGCTATTTCCCATTCCACTTGCATTACTTCCCAATCCAAAGTTGCAACAAATTGATTATTTTTTGTTTTTAAAAAGGTGGCCGCTCTTCTCCACAGTCTTTTGACTCCGAACTACCGCCTTATTAACAGGAAGTTAGGCTGCCCTCAAAGCAAGTCATTATTGCAACAGGCTTTGACCAGGGTCAATGTCACGGTCAGTAATGTTGCCTCAGCACTGCCACCACGCCAGCCACCAAAACGTTTGGCCTTCAAGTTGATTAGCGAGACGGAGGGAAGACGGCCGCCAGCCGAGTACGATGAGGGGATTTACGCACATCATACTTACTCTATCAAGTTCAACGACGGTATGCTCTACGCTGGCCAGACGTCCGACCGATCTGTCGTCTTTGAAATCCCGACATGTGAAAGTGCTATTTACACTCGGTACATGCATAACGACGTAGCTTGCGCCCAAGTAACTTCAATCTGCAAGGAGCCTAATGACGCCCTATATGTCGAGTCCCAGTTACAATTGGTTGACGCCCTTAACCTTGTGTGTCCCGTTCCCAGCCGTCCATATCGAGGAAGCCTGAATAAGCAAATTAAAATTGACCAAATCCACAATAAACCAAGGGCTGAGGCACTTGAGGATCTACAGCACCTGTTTGAGTCAACAACATCCTCACCACTGGCTATTTATCAGACCATTTAGTTGGTTCTAAGTGTATTATACACCTTCTTTTGTTTCAATAAATGTCATATTAAGATATAGTTTTAATTAGTTTGTACACTTAAAATGTCAAGTGTTTAATGATTTAAAGTAAATGTAGCCTTTGCAGTTTCATTAAGGTATTTTTCACAGGTTTGTAGTATATATAAAAATAATTAATTTGTTGTAATAAAATAACATTAACTAAATACGGAGCATTGCACACGGCCATTATTATTTTATTTTCTCTCCTCCATGCACCACTAATTATAAAATATGGCAACTACAACACGAATAACTTGTTTCTACAATTTCATTAATTTAAAACTAAAATGTAATTACCGCAAAACTATTATTCCGCTGCATTTTGTTCTAATTTTTGACTATTTTTACATTACGGTCTTTCTGGCTTCCATAATAATATAAAAATAAGTGAAAGCACAAATGTTTACGAATTTGCATACTCCCGGAAGGATACTTTTTGAGCTTTTGTTTAATTTCCTCTCACCTTGATTTACTTATTTCTTAGATTCACTTGAAAAGTACTGCTTGCTACAATATACTAATGATTGGCAATGCTATCAATTGAATGGCATTGGCAGTCAGGAGCTAAAATACAGTTTAAGATTGGCAATGATATCAATTGATTGGCAAGTGCAACACTTGTTGGGAAGATGCAGTTGTGGATTGGGAGATTCACTACTACTAGCTAAAATACACTTTTGATTGGCAAGTGCAACACTTGTTAATCTTGCACAAGTTTACCGATTTAATGATTTAATGATCCTTTTGATATGCAATATGAATCAATATGACCATTGAAAATTTAAAATACTAACACTACTAACAAACTAAACGTATCTAGCTACAAGCCTGTGTATTGCAATTATACAACATTACGATGACTCTCTGTAATGTAGGGGTTTTGGCAGTTTTACTATTAATAAACGTGTATTAATATCGATTATTATTCGTACGTACTTAATATATATACAAAATATTCGATGCTACAACAAGTCATTACAACATCAACGACTCATAGCATTGATAAAATATTAGTTGGGACATTACTAAAAATTACACAAAACAAAAGTATCAAAATCAATTAAATATAAATAATTAAAATTGTATAAATGAATTTTTATGGTTTTTCACTGACAATAACAGTCCCTTCGAAAAAAATAAATGAATTCTATTAAATAGTAGCAATATTGAAGTAAAGAGTAAAGCTTGTGGATGTCAACTAGCATAGTGAGGAGAAGCCGCGTGTAAACTTAAAACATGTAACTTTACATAATCTGACGTATTTTGACCATTAAATTCATCAAATGACACCTTAGTCTTCAACATCGTTTTCATTATAATCTGCAAACGTAAAACACACATAATTAATATACAAAGAAATTTATAACAGAAATATAAGATCACATGGAATGTTTTTGTTTTACCCTCTATGGGATGTTGGATTTGAAATTCGTTGGTAAACCTGTGCTCGGATACAACTCTGAATATCTTTTTCAAATATAACTCTCTCGACTGTTCCATGTTGTCAAATGAATAGAAAAAAATTCTACCGCATTGAAAGTACAGAGCTTCACTTAGCCGGCGCAAATTTACATTGCTAAAGAGGGACTTTGGCCAGGGGTGAGTTTTATGAATGTTTGTCATCTGTTCTTGATTTTGCACGCCGTAACGAACACCTGCCCCAACTTTCAAAAAATACACGAGCTGTGTCAGGAACTCATCTTCTGTTGCTCCTTCGCGGGACACCAAGAGCACCTTGAGTTTGTTAAAGGCTTTTCCGGTCCGACTCTGAAACTTTGCCAAGGTTGTTTGGTCGATGAACGTGTATATGCGTTGAACGTGGCCGCCAGCGGTTATTCCAACCGAGGAGCCGATGTAACGAGCTATTTTTGTCAATAGGTGAGTGTAAACGTAGGCAGCGTTCTGATCATAACTGGTAGGACATGGATATATCCTGTGCTGCATGGCTTCGTCCACTCTAGCCTCAAATGGTGTATTAGCAGCCTTTGGAAAGTGAAGACTCACATCTGCTTTGGCTAGCATTGATATGACGTGCACGGCTGAATCTGGATGAAAGTGCATCGTTCCATCCTCTACAACTAATGTACAGTTGGGATGTTCTCTGTTCCAAACTTCGCACAAGATGTATAATACCAACTGTAATGTAAAAATGTAATAATATATTATCTTGTATAGGTATCATAATTTATCAAAATTGTATTGTTCATAAAGCAAAGTGTTTACCAATTTGGCTGAATGCTCCTTTTGGGCTCGTAGGTTTTCCCCAAAATGGTAGACTTGCATGTCCACGATTTCGAACTTGTCCCCAGGGGATATGTTAAGACTTCTCAGCACGTGAAGGCGAAAAGCTTCAGGCTCCTTGGACACACTTCGAAATCTGAATGGGTGAAGCTTGTTCCCGTGGAGTGCGAATCCTGTCATAATGTAGCATTTATGATGCTGGTAGCATTTGGTGTGGTAAAGAGCATAGGCCCAACAGCCTTCCATATCGCACAAGAATTGTTTGCGTCCATCTGGATTTATAAAATAGAACCGGTCGCCATCCATCTGGAGAATATGTTTCAGCTTCTCAAGTTTAGAAAAATAGGGGAGGCGTTGTCGGCGATGTTCCTTAAAGTGCTGCACTAAACTTCCTTTCGGTCCCATTAAAGAAAATTTTGGATCAACAGCGGAACGAGCATCTGCTAATATTTGGTTGCGCAGAAACTCTGTGACTTGACCAGTGGATTTTGTGCCACCCATTGCATGCAACAGGCCATGGTTGATTGGGCCAATTGATGCCACCAATGTGCGGTAGTTTGATACATTAAAGTTTTTAATGTCGTTTCTTGTCATTCCCCGCTTTTGGCATTGTAGAAATTTGTTTTGCTCTTTGGCGTCTGTACTACAATCCCAAGACTTGGCGAGCTGCTGGATGTCTTCCCTCAGGATAACACCATAGCGCTCAGCCTCAGCCTTCAGCATCTCCAGGATTGTGTGCACTCTTGTCAAGTGGATAGACTCATCCTCATCTTTAAAAAAGGCCAAGGGGCACAATGCGCAGCGCTTGAGCGGTGATCCGACGGCGCGCACCTGTGCAATAAAATAATATTACATTATTTTGTGTAGTTTTTCAGTTTCCGATTTTTCTAAAAAAAACATGTATTACCGGCCACGAAGAGGAAATACTCCACGTATTGCTCCAGGCTCCACCGTAGCAACAGTTGGTGTTCTTCAGCTGGTGCTCCAAGAACGATATCGTAGTGACGATTTTGTTGGGCGCTCGATCAACAGTTGTGTTTGTAACGTCCGAAATGAAATCGTGGCCCTCGATGACGTGAACAAAACATCGCTCGCCAATTTCTGTATGATCTTTTGGATCAAATGTTATCGCTCGCCATCCCTGTCAAGGGAATTACAAATTGTTATTTCATATTATTAATTCTAATCCAATCGTAACAATAGGACAAGTACCTTGTCTGGTGGATGGATGTGAGTGCCGTCAGGGGTAAAGGCCCCATTCCCAACAACAACGCAAGCCATACAGTAACGCTGGACGCACTCAAAATTGCCAACATTGCCATTCCTCTGGAAGGAGTGGCCATCGAGATAGAAACGACGACCGTCCTCAAATAATATTGGCACTCCCACTAGCTCTCTGTAGAAAAGAGGAACAATGAGCATAAATATTTTTTATAGATATTAAAATATTACTGTAAGCGAATGCTGTTACCTGCTCAAGGATTGACTTAATAAATAAATATCATGGCATGCTCTGCCATATTGCCGAATTGCATCCCGTCCCACAGCGGCACTGGAACAACAACACTATTGTTGGGACCTTTTCCAAATGACAACATTAAAATAATTTTCCGACAAAGAATTTTAATTACCCTATAATTTCTCTGGCAGACATTTGGGTTCCGTGCTCCCGATTGAATGCATCCCTAAATCCAGAAGGGGAATGAAGGATAAATGACACTGAAGGCGTTAGCCATTCGGCTGGATGCTGCCTGCCTCCCTTGCACAGTGCATTCAGTACATCAATAAAGGGGTCGCCATGCTTGAGCAACGGCTTCAGCGCGTACTCTTTCGGATTTCCCAAACCTAAATAATCCAGTAGGAATTATAACACAAAATCATAAATTTATTAAAAAAAATAATAGTAGGCTTCTTACACTCAGTGGCAGCTAAAGCTCCAGCAAGAACGTCTTCTACATTCATTGCCCTCAGGTTCTTTGGGTTCCAGATGTGGAGAAATTTTCCACAGACGAAATACGCTGCATACTGCAACTTTTCACTACTTGAAAAATCCAAATCTTTCACATTATTTGGGCGTAGCTGTCTGTTGACCATTGTTGTGCCCCCGAAGGAGGTACGGAGGTAGCCCAACAAAATGGTCAGGGCTTCCATCTCAACACCGTCGGCCTCTGGACTCCATAACAACATCCGTCGGTAGAGGTATAGCCGCCTACCCGAGGCCAATTCCCATGCTTCCATGCCAGTGCCACAAATATCATGCGACAGTGAGTAGAACTTTACGGTTCCTTTTCGGCTGATTCCTACATAAAAATACCCGTCCTCAGATATGAAAATGTAGATGTTATCGACCAGTTGAGAGTCCTCGCAACTCATGGCCGAGATCACATTTCTGGCAATCCGTCTAAATGGCTCCGGATCAAGTCCGAGTTGCACGACGTCGTCCAGTGATAGCCATGATAACCCGAAGCCGGCTCTTTCCAGAATTTCCCTGGTTATTATTGAGTAGGAGCTGAATATTGACATCTCTCCAGGAAGGAAAATAATTTTTCGTCCCGGGTTGACGGATGCACATTGTTTTACCATCCAAAACAGTGCCACCTACAAACAAAGAAATATTTTCAAAAATTGAAATGTCTAATATGTTTAGATTTTATATCTCAATTTAGATCCAAATTTTGTTAAATGCATATAAATCGTTAAACCATGAATGACATTGAATGGCACATGGTTTAAAAGTTTAGTTACATTTACTTTGCTACTTTACCTTTTCAGATTCGGTCCTTTTGTGCTCCTCTTCTTCGTATTCAGGCATCACTCGGAAGTATGCCAATTTGGTCGAGGGCACCGTGGTTTTGTCCTTTTCCCAAAATTGCCTCCAGACATTGTCATTGGCTTGCAGTCTGGCAAGGATTAGCTTTCGCAGCGCATCAACTTCCAAAGTTTGCTCAACAGTTGTCAGTTTAACCTTATTGGCATTATAGTAAAGCACCGTTTCCATGTTAGTCTTGTGGTACATTAAAAACTTTACTGTAACACTATTTGGATGATGAAGATCACAGTAGGTGCAGGTGGAGATTGTGGTGCATTCTTTGCACATGTACAGCTTTTGAATTGTCTTGGCATTGGGACAACTATGAAAACCGTATTGGTATGGCATTGAGTCATTGAGAAGGTACATCTCATATTTCAGCAGCGGCAGGTCGCTCAACTGCGTTCCCACCTTCATATAGCTTTTACCCTGCTTCTTTTTCCAAGAGAGAAAGTTTGCGGCCAACTCGGTGTTTGTCTTCAGTTCGGACAATTCAAATTCTTCAACTCGAAGTAATGATTTGACATCTGCTATAATAGCCAATTTCAGAAGCTTTATTAGCGGGATGTTTTTGGGCAAATGGCGAAACACATGTTCGTCATCGAAACGGCTGCCTCTCAAATTGCGTATTTGCTCAATATTCTCCCAATTGTGGTTTGAGAACGTGTCGTTGT
>JAQFYC010002979.1:0-22676 GCA_034694165.1 Tomocerus mixtus | reverse complement strand
TATATACAGTATTCGAATAAATTCAAACTTTTTCGAATAAATTCAAACTTTTTCGAATAAATTCAAACTTTTTCGAAGAAATTCAAACTTTTTCGAATAAATTCAAACTTCTTAACCTTTTAGGTTCCCTCTCGGTTACATTCGTTTACAACGGTTTATTTTGTTATTATGTATGCACTACATTGTTTTATTTACAATGAGAATTAAATGATTTTCTCCATAGTTAGCATCCGTACTTCTTCCTTCAAGGAGTGAAAAGTGTGTCTGTATTCTTTCGTCTCTTTTCCAAATTACACAATTGAGTGACTCAAATTTCAAATGCCTTACTTACATCAAATATGCACATTATGATTATCACACCTGTTTTGTGTAAGGGTTGCTAAGATAAAGTTGAGCAAACATTGGATAGTGCTAAAAAAAATTATTTATATTTATTCATTTTTCTATTCAAATATTTGTTGACGATCTATTACTTAACATTGTCTTAACTGATATTCATAATATTGACTATTACCTAAAAAATCTTACAGGTTTTTAGAATTTGACTCTAAATATAGCAATTCTTAAATAATTATTTTGACGTATATTTGTCCCTAGCTTTTGCACAAATGCACTGAATAAATATAAATTTTTAAATTATATGTTTAATTACCCAGCATATTTAAAATATTCGCTTATATATTCGCTAGGCATTAGAATCATACGCATATATTCTCATGAAACAGACAAAATAAATGAATTAAATATTATAGCAAACAATTTAAAACTAAAATGTTTCCCGCTAAGTTAATTATGTCGATTTTTAGAAAAACTATATACAGTTTTGCTTTAGGGATTGTTAAAACCAAAAAGATTACTAATTGAAAATTTAAGTAAAACCCACCAAGAGATTTTGGTAAAATAAAATGTCATGTTAAATGATATTGGTATAAAGTTATAGTATTTTGGTAATAAAGTTTGTGTATGTAATTTATGTAACACGGACTTATGAATTGTAGTACTCACTATGTACCTGAGCTGTCCGTCTGGAGAGTTGCTCGCCGAAGAACGTATCCGTCAAAATAAATGGTACTTAATCTTTGGGATAAATCTCCAAGTCTTTGAAAATACCAGAAGTTTCGGCGTATATCATGAATCGTTTAATTAGAGTCGTTCCATTTAAAATTAGCTCTGAGGCATTTGGAATTATTTTAGTAAGTTTCCTGCTAAATCTAGATATTTCATTTTTCGTATTAATGATGCGTTTTAGAATGAAAGTAGTATCGTATAACAAGGATAGAAAATTTGAACCGTAAGTTCGTTGAAATACTTTTAAAAAAGATGTTGGATTTACGTTTTCAAAATTTTCGAAAAATTCTTTCTCGCTAACTGTTTTTATTGTATAGCCAAGTTGTTTTAAGACTTTGACAAATTCATCAGATGTCACTGGGTTTGGTTGCCATAAGTTATACACACCAAATGGAGCAGCGTCATCCAATAGGAGCTGCACCGTTATCTTAGCTGCATTGTCAGCCGACATAATAGGTAATCCACCTTTAAAGTTTTTGAAAATTTGTCCAAGCTTAGTGCACACCAAAAGTAAATTACTCATAAGATCATGATTTACTGAAAACTGTCCGGTTTTGCTATTTCCCATTATGGATGGGTATCTTATTATTGTACATGGAATTCCCCGGTCTAGAGCTTGTTTCAATAGTTTTTCGGATACAAACTTAGTCATAGCATAACCCATTGTAATTCCCTCGCCATTGTTATCCTCACCAGGAAAATCTTCGGAGGCCAAGCCATCGGAGGTCAATTTGTTTATAGCTACGATTGAAGAAGCGTAAAATACCCGCTTTGTTCTAATATTTGATGCAAATTTCAGAATATTAACCAACCCTTCGACATTGACCGCTCTGATATCTGATTTATCTGTGCTTGTATTACTATAGGCTTCAGTTAAATTAATATTAGCAGCCATATGGTAAACAGCGTCAATGCTTGCAGATAAAATTTCATACTCGTCATTGGCAATGCCAAGCTGGTCTTCAACTATATCCCCAACAACAACAAAAATTCTGTCAAGATTTATGCAATCTAACAATTGAAAATCTTCGAGATTCTTTACAAATCTATCTCGTGCTTTATCCAACGATTTGGCCCTCACCAAACAGTAAACATCGGTGTTAGGTTTATATTTAAACATCTCGGCCAGTAAATATATCGACATTTGACCTGTGGCTCCAGTCAAAAATATCTTTCTAACCTCTCCAGACTTGACAAAATTCCCTAAACCTTTAATTTCATTTGGTAAGACGGAGTCCTGTTTTAGTAGTTCTTTAATTTTAGTATTGCTCTGTATTGTAGAGTCGCAAACAACATTGTCAGGTTTTCCTTTCATAGAATGTTGACCTAGTAAATAGCTTAATTGCTTAATGGTTTGATGAGAAACTAAAAATGAACTGTCAACGAAATTATTTTCCCCCAACATCATTTGAATTTTGTTTCTCAATTCTATCATCCCTAGTGAGTCAATTCCTAATTGATGGAAAGGTTGCCCTTCATTAATGACCTCTTTATCTGACGGCTTTAAAATAGTTTTAATTATATTGCTCAGTTGTAATTGGATGTAAATGAGTCTATCTGGAAGAGACTTTGATTCTATCTCTTGCCAAAATAAGTTCGGCTGTAAAGTGAGAGACTGACTTTCATTGTTGTTCTCCATTTCTGTAAGAAGTTCTTCAAAATATTTTCCCCCGACAAATGTAGTTTGCGATAGTACTCCCATATTTAATTCAGCTGCTGCAACCTGAACTATATCAGGTCGGGAAAGGACATATTTTAAAGTAGATATTCCTTGGCCACAATTAAAAGCCTGCCAAGGGGCATCTTCGCGTTTAACGTACTGAGAATTCAAAGCCGAACCTACTCCGGACCAGGCGCCCCAGTTTATTGTTTGCGCAGGAAGTCCAATTGAATGCCTGTAATGTGCAAACGAATCCAAAAAGCAATTAGCAGCAGTGTGGTTACTTTGCCCAATTGGGGCAACAATGGCTGCAATAGATGAAAATAGGACGAAATATTCCAAGTTCATATTTTTCGTTATATTGTGCAAATTCCAACAGCCACGAACTTTAGCATTAAATACAGTTTCGTATTTTTCCCATGTTTGGTTAGAAAAAATGGCATCGGATAAAACCCCTGCAGAATGAATTACTCCTTTTAGAGGTGGTAAATTTAAACCCAACGAGCTAATGGACTGGAATAAATTTAAACATTGTGACCAGTCCCCCACATCAGCTTCAAATGTATGAAGGCGACAACCTTCATTACGCAATTTGTTTAATATTTTCACTGCTCCGTGATTTGGAGATTTTCTACCAACTAGTACAATACATTCTGCTCCACAACTTATCATCCATTGGGCAACCTTTAGTCCAATTCCCTGTAGCCCACCAGTAATTAAATAAGTTTTTTCGTTACTAAAAAGTATATCATTACGCATTGTATGACTGCGCGAATTTGGTGCATGTGGGAACGACAATATGATTTTCCCAATGTGTTCTGCCTTTAGGAAAAATTGAAAAGCCTGTCGTGTGTCTGCTACATCAAATCTGGAATATGGAAGTGGTGTAACTGCCCCCTTTTCGGAAATATATTGACAGCTCTCCTCTAAATCTTTTTTAGTTAATTTGGCTATATCAAATACTGTGTAAGCTACATCTGCTCTCAATTTATGCGCTTGACATGGTTGCCAAATGTTAAGTTTTGAAATTTCGACAAACCTAGAATTTTGCCCACAACTGTTTAGGGTTGCCTCCTTAAAACCAGGTCCTGTGAGTGTGTTTAAAACAACATCAACTCCACTCCCATTAGTAATTTTCTTTATTTCTTGTTCAAATGTCAAATCTCGAGAATGGAACACGTTAACTATTCCAATGGATCTTAGGTATGACCGCTTTCTACGGCTACCGGCTGTCGCCACAATATTGGCTCCTACTGCCTTTGCGATTTGGATTGCGAAAAGACCCACACCCCCTGAAGCCGTGTGAATCAAAATAGTGTCACTAGATTTTAAGTGAGCAATTTTAATAAGGCTATAGTGTGCGGTGAGGCATGCTGCAGGAATGGTGGTGGCCTCAAAGAAACTCAAGCTACTGGCTTTATGAAAAATTCCATCTCCTGGTTTAATTACCACGTGGCTTGAAGCAGTTCCCTTTCCAAATCCAAAAACTTCATCTCCCACTTTGAATTTAGTGATAGCTACACCTACAGAAGATACAACACCCGAAAAATCCACGCCAACATACGTATCCTGGACAGTAAACAGTTCTGGTTTAATAATGCAGAAAATATCTCTAAAGTTTAATGCACATGCTCGTATTGCCACCTCAATCTCCAAGGCATCTAAAGCAACTTTCTTAACTGATGTATAGCATACGTCGCCAATTCGTTTACTTTTAGGAATATCTAGCTTACATCTATGTGGAACACTGAGCCTAGCATGTTCCTTCTTGTGCTTCACGAAGCGAGGAACAAACCTTTTGCTATTTCTATAGCACACAAAATATTCATCGCTGCTAAAACTTTCAAAAAATATTTCCTTGGATTCAGTAACAAAGTTTACGACGTGAAGGTCCAAATCGATTATTTTTATTGATAAGTGCGGTACTTCATTCATTAACGATTTCATCATTCCCCAAATAACGGCTCCTGCTGGCCGTACCGTTTCATGCCCATTTTCTAAACAAACAGCACCCCTAGTAACCACTAATAATTTTATACGAGATTGAACGTTTTCAGCAACATATTTGCAAAAGTTAAGCGCTTTGAGGTACCAACTTCCTGGGTCGGACGCCATATAACATATCGACATCATATAAATAATACCTAAAATGTTACCGGATTCCATCCACAGTTTATCTAAATTATTTTTTAATTGTCCCGAGTTGAACATATTTATACTAACGAATCCCGAATGTGTATTATTTTCATTATCTTCATGTCTTATCAACACGATTGAATAATTGGAAAATTGTAAACCCATTTGATTGTGTATAGTGTCACCTTCGCCAAAAATAAGCCAAGTGTTGTCCCTATTACTTGGCCTTGAAATGACATTTGACGTTAAGTCAGGTTTGGCCTTTGCTATAAGTACTGACATATCCTCCTCTGAATTGGATAGAATGTGGGATTTTAAGAATCCGGTTTCTAAAAGGACACTATCCCATATTCGTTTTGCTACCATACAGCAATCTCCTCTTAACTCTTTATCAGTGAATTTCCAATAGCTATCTAAAATACCATAAATTATGTCCACTGTTCTAAGGTGTCTTAATTGCTCTTGCAAAATTAATAGGCCGTTATTAACAATTAATTTTCTCGTATTATATAAAGATGTTGTTAAATTTTCTGTTGCGTGGATTACATTGGATGCTATGACCACGTCGTAATAATTAGGGCAGAAACCTTGAACCGCTGGATCTTTTTCAATATCTAAAACTTTATACTCAACCCCATCAAATGAAGAGAGTGTTTTCATTGCACCCTCAAAAAATTGCGAAGACACATCTGTGAATGTATATTGGCATGATATTCCAGTACTGTTTAACAATTTCAAAACTTCGATTGAGGAGGAAGCACTGCCACCGCCAATTTCAATAATCCTAACAATTTTATTACCGTTTTGGGGAGTGAGACTTTGTACGCTATTAAAAATTAAGTGCAGCGAATGTGCCATTCTAATATTAGCTAATTTAATATCTACTCCTTTCGTATACATATCCAAAATATTCATATCGTCCCTGGCAAATAGTGCAGCGACGGGATTAACTTTTCCTATTAGAACATTCCAGAGATTTCCAAAACATTTTACTAAAATATCCGTTCCAGCTGGATCGTATTTCATAAGAGTTGCTTCTGTATTCAATAGACTTGAGTCAATTTCTTCCAATGATGGAAACTTTTTATTTATTTTCCAAACATCAAAATCTAAGCGAGTTATAAACCCGTCCTCGGCAAGAATGTCAATGCATCTGTTAAAAAATTGAATATGCGTTAAAGCTATGGAATTATCATACATGACTGCACTTGTATTATACTCTTTCCCGATTTCAAAATTCAAATTTTTTTCCCTGAATAATTTTATTAGCCTTAGGCAAACATAATCATCTTTCAATGAATTTTTATATGAATTAAATGATTTCAACTGTAGCTCAATTGCCTGATTTAGAGGTTTAATAATGGCATTCAAATTTGGTAATTTAGAAACATCAATTCGATTTTCCAATGGACCTAAACTAGGACGCCATACATTCTCATATAGACCGGGTAATGGTTTTTTCTGTTTTCGTATTGCATTAAGAAAAGATTCAGTGGATGTCTGTAGCAAAAATATGTCTTCCATTACAAGGAGCAATTGATTTTCGCCATTGTACAATGATACCGTGCCGTTGCTTTCATCCCTATTCCACTGTACATGAGCAAATACTACATCAGAAAATTCCACGTTAAAACTATAAAGTTTTCCTATTCCAATGGGCAGATATAAGGCACAATTATTTGTATCTTTAATAAATCCAAATGCCTGTATCATTGCGTCCAGTATAATTGGATGGAAGATATAATTGTTTGAATATTTTCTCAAAAATGTTACTGGTATTGTTATTACAGCTTCATATTCTCCAAAAAATATAGTTGAAATACTCTGAAATGGTTTACCAAAAGATATACCCTGCTTTTCAATCCTGGAATAAAAATCTCCACTTAAGATTTCCTTTTCACATCGAGATTTTATGGTGCACAGATTTTCTTTGACATATTTACATTCGTTATATTTCTCATCAACTAGAGTTACCAAACCATGCCCATGTCTTGTCCAACTAATTTTATTGTCATCTTGCGAATTATTTAGACTATATACACTGATCAGACGTGATTGGTTACCTTCAGCTTCCGCGCATGTTGCGACAATCTGAATTTCATACTGCACACCTTCTACCATTTCCATTGCCTCCTCGATGACAAAGTCTTTAACATATAACACGCTTTTTGATCCATGATAAGATGCTATGAGTAAATCTTTTCCTGCTGCCAAAATAATTTCCAAAAATCCTGCACCTGGCATTATAACATGGTTTGCAACCACATGACCCTTTAAAAACGGAAAGTCATTCAAGAAAAACTTGTTGTCGTATATAATATCCTTACATGCTGCGAGGGGAAGCCTCTTGCCTAAAAGGGGATGCACCCGCCAATTTCCGATGCCTGGTGTATTTATCCAAAATTTCTGTCTTTGAAATGGATATGTCGGCAAATCAATTTTTTTGGAACACTCTTGCGCATGTATTGCAAGCCAGTCAATGTCAACACCGTTGGTGTACAATGTCCCTATAGTTTCTAATATTGTTTCCCAACTATTTCTGTTTTCCTTCAGACATGCAAGCCAAATAATATTTTTTGTCAAAGATATGTTATGTGTCCGTTCCAAAGGTGTCAAAACGGGATGAGCACCAATTTCAATGAAAATGTTGCATTCTCTTTCGAGTAGAGTATTTACACCCTTATCAAAATTTACTGTCTCCCTGATGTGTTTCTGCCAATAGGAGCCAACTGACATACCATCCATAGACAATAATAATCCAGTGGTCCCAGAAACATAACCACAATTAGGTAACTTATGGTTAATTTTGATGGAAGCCTTTTCTAATAAATTTAGTATTGTATCCATATCACGTGAATGATAAGCACAGTTTTCCGTCCATTGTCTAACCGTTATTCCATTAACAATACAAAATTTTTGAAATTTCACAATTGAGTTTTCTCTACCCGATACGGTAATTTCATCTGAAGAGTTAACCATAGAAATATCCAAAAAGCAATCCTTATTGTTTTCCACAAACTGTAAAATTAGTTCTTCACCTCGACTTTTGGAAACAGATATAGTAAGCAACTTTCCAATTGGTAAAGTATCAGTGAGTTGACCAACAGCGATAAGTAAACTCAATGCATCTTGTAGTGTCAAAATGCCTGAAACTACTGCAGCAACGTATTCTCCAAAACTATAGCCTAATATATAATCTGCATTTGCACCCGATGAAATAAGTAATGTGACGAGAGAATACTCAATTGAAAAGTTCATCAATAGACGACATAATTTTTCTTCCACAACATATGTATCGTTGCAAAAAATATCCCTTAAATCTTTGCCAATTTTTGGCATTATGATTAATGAACATTCGTCGAATGCATTTTTAAATATCAAATTGGTTTTATATAAATTATTGGTTATTATACTAAAATTTTGGGAACCTTGTCCAGTAAATATAAACGCTATTTTTGGTTTGGAATTTAGGGAAGGGCGGATAAAATTGTTATCTTCAAGTGACTTTCTAATATTTAATATATCTGTGCCTACAATACACAATCTATTTTTGAAATGTGTTCTCCCAACATTAGAAGTATATGTAAAATCTCTAATTGAAATATCGTTCCTTTTATGTAAATATTTTGTGTAAATGTTAACAACTTCACCAAGTGCTTCTTCGGTTTTAGCCGATAAGGTGAGTATGTGGTGTGACCTTTTCTCAATTATGGGTTTGATAATTGCTGGATCGATAATAGTCTCCAACGGTGGCTCTTCTAAAATTGCGTGAACATTCGTCCCACTAATTCCGAATGAACTCACACCTGCCATTCGAACTCTATTTGAGCTCCTTTTCCATAGGAGTCCTTCCACCGGAATAATAGCGGGCAATTTTTTTAAACTTATTTTTGGATTAAGAGTCTCAAAATTTATATGGCGAGGAATAAATTCGTGTTCCATCGCTAATATGACTTTGACTATTCCAGCTAAGCCGGAGGCTGCCTCAGTATGCCCAATATTTGACTTTACTGATCCTATTACTAAGGGATTTGGCCTTTTTGAATCCCCGGCGTAACCGGCACACAATGCTGCGAATTCGACAGGATCACCAACTGCAGTACCCGTCCCATGAGCTTCAACAAAATCAACATCATCGGGGCTCACTGAGGAAGATTTTAAAGCGTCTCGAATTGCAAATTCTTGACAGATTTGACTGGGTGTTCCAAAAGTGGATGTTCCCTCACTACTGAGGGCGGACCCCCGCACTATTCCTAATATACGATCTTTACATATTATTGCATCTGAAAGACGTTTTGCTACAAGAACTACTATGCCTTCTGCCCTTGCAAACCCGTCTGCTTTCGTGTCAAACGTTTTGCAAAATCCATCTTTACTCAAGAGAGGACTTCCTTGCATTGTAAGTAAATCTATTGTTAAATTTGCTCCCATAACCAAGCACAAGTCCGTTTCTTTCTTTCTCAAACTGTCGCATGCCAAATGTAATGCAACCATGGAAGAAGAACATCCAGATTCGGTGACAATATTCGGTCCATTTAAACCGAGAAAATGGGATATGCGGGCAGACGAAGCAGAATAAAGAGTTCCTAGTAAATGTTTATGGGCGTCGCTTGTTTGAATACTCTCTTTAACCAATTTGCTGTAGTCAGATTGCCAAAAACCAGAGAATACTCCTGTGCCCCCTCCTGTAAGCGTACCAGGAATTATGGCAGCATCTTCCAATGCCTCCCACGCCACCTCCAGCAAGAGTCTTTGTTGTGGATCCATCAACTCAGCTTCACTGCTACTTATTTCAAAAAAGTTGGCGTCAAATTCATCAATCGGGCATTTGAGAATCGAACGTTGAAGCTCCTCTAATTCCATGTCATTGCGTAATTGTCTTGAATATTCCATACGCTCAATTGGAACAACAGTATTCCCGTGTCTCCCAGTCCTCAACAGTTCCCAAAATTCTTCACTGTTATTGGCTTCCGGGAAACGGCAACTGAGACCTACAATCGCAATCGCACCGTTGTAAGATTTTATATTCTTCTCAATATTATTATTGGTTTCTTGGAAATTTTTCATCGTTTCTGAAAGCTCTTTCCATATTCGGTCCCAATCATCTTTAATGTCCTAGACAATGGAGTGAAATATTAGCTTGAATATTTTTAAAATCAAACATAGCCAGTTAATTTGTATGCGACCAGTTACGATACTTACATTGGCGATATTAAGATCAGTCGTTGAGTTTCTATTTAATATCTCAAAAGACACAATCTTTGGCGAATCTCCGTTGCTAGTTCTGTTCAAATTACCATAAAACGAAACGTATAAGTCAAGGCAAGTAAATATAGTAACCTCACGCGCAACCTAGGTGTTTCAATAGTAACCCGAAAAAACCGATGAGACCAGGAATAGGAGTTTACGTAGAGTAAAATTGGTTTATTTTTATCGTGAAATGGTCATAAAATAACCCCACCAAGTAAAGGACGCATTATAAGGATGGTGTATTAATATTACTACTGTGAGATAACTAATCTCGATAATAATTTTGAAGTTTGGAATACTTATTAGCATAACTCAATATTTACTCCACGTCAAGTCAACACTACGTAAACTAATCAGTTTTTTCGAGGAAGTACTGCAGCACCTGCGTAGATCGTGTGCTTACTGTTTGCAATGTTTGCACATAAAAATAATAAAAACTTACTGTGGGTATTTTGCATTATATTTTTGAACACTGTAATATCCTGATGGTATTTCGTTTTTTCCATCCTTTTTAATTTTTGAGTCAGCGTATGCATAAAATATATCTGGCACTATAAATACAATTTTAGTCATTAGAAATTGTTTGATTTAACGACAAATTTAGTATTGTAGATTAACTGCAGGCTTTGAACCTTAAGGTATAATGCTAGTAATTGGCAATAGAATACTTGTAATTGGCAGCAGAATAATTCAGTAATGAGGAGGTCCGCAATTAACATAAGAATATATGCTAGTAGAGAAGTAAAGCCAAAATGGTTGTTAGTGTATTTAGACGCTGTATTGTGTCGTGTTGTTATCTAGTACATTTTACTTTTATTGATACAGATACCAAGCAACTTTATGCAATGAAAAATGTAATGCACAATTTGTATGTTGCCTATTTGTTCCAGGGAACTTAATAAAAATTTTCACCATCATCATCTAGTACATTTAAAACATACTTGCAACTCTATTGCAAATGCCATTGATGTTAATTTATTAATGAGCCAAAAGGTATCTGCGGTTGTTTGAAAATATTTTGACTGAATTTCATTATATCGTCGTTAAACAATGGAAATCCCCCCTATTGCATTGCTCATGTGGAATGGAATTCCCCTTATTGCGTTGCACATCTAATATGGAAATCCCCTTTAGCATAAACTGTAAAAGTTCAGAGGAGCTAAAAACAACTTTAGTTTTGTGAAAACTTTTGATAGATTGACTTTACAAAAGTCAATTTTCCCGCTAAGGTAAGCGTAGACAAGCAAAATTGCAAGAAACAGTTTTTATGCAAAACTTTTCTATATAGCAATCTAATTTTCCGCCAAATATGCATTAAGTGGATTTCCAGGATAGATGAGCAAAGCAATAAGAGCATTTCCATTCTACATAATGAGCAATGCAAGAAGGGGAATTCCATTCTTACTGAGCAATGCAATAAGAGGAATTCCATTGTTCAACGACGATATATAATCTGGAAACGCATTTTCACGCATTTGATACACGCATTCGTGTGTATCAAATGATAACTCGTGTTTTATTTCACACTAATGTGTGTAATATTGACACCCATAACATATTATAGGTAAACCGGTTCCGCGTAATTACAATGGGCTATGTGAAATGAAAACCAAATAAAAAGAACCTTTTAACTTTTTAACAGTCAAACGCTTTCATATATATTGTATGGGTTCACTGCATTAGTATCAATGCAAAACAAGTTACGCAGTGTCCCAATATATTATTTCGTTTCACAGTTATGTTAAAGCTGTTTTGAAATGGTTTGTTGGAGATTATAAAAATTTCTGTTGACACACCTGTATCGTAACTCGAGCCAAGCCGCAGGAACTCCGTGTAAATGGCCAGCGATGGTTTTACAATAAAAATTGGTATTTTAATCGGACAATGGTTTGCTCGTCGAAGGATATAAAAATCCATTTCCAGATTGAATAGCTCATCGCAATTTTTCAATATCTAAATCCGGCACAAAAATTATAAATACGTAATACTGTATTTGAAAGCTTCAGCGGTGGGTGGGATATATTTTTGGCAGGGATATTACGCATAATTATTTGCATATTTAGCAATTTTAAGATATTGTGTAGGCTTACCAAATTATTAGGATTTAGAACAACCAATTTTGAATATAGTTCCAACGTACAGGCAAATAGTTTTAGTATTTCAATCTCATTGAATTTAATTGCCATCTGTTGTTTCTTTATATTAACAGGAATTACGGTTACGAAGTACTGGGCCAAAAATTTCCTGATTTTAAATTAACAAAATATTTGCAGATTAATATATATTTATTGGCCACATTGCAGGAAGCTGTGTTATTAGGCTTGGTCTGCAGTTTGGTATTATAAATATGGGATTTATCATTTCGATGTCTTCATTTGGAGTTTTAACATTTTCTTTGAGTAGAGCTAACTGTGTATTAAGATTTCCGTCGAGTATAGAAAACCGCGTATCAACATCTACTACGAGTATAAACATATTCTTCAAGTATAGAATATTCCGTATCAACAAAAAGGGGAAATATGAGAAAAAGGCAAATCAAAATTTAAGTTGGTAGTTGATACGCAGTTGTCTATATTTGAAAAAATGTTGATACACGGTTATCTATACTCGGCGGAAATCTTGATACACGGTTTTCTATACTCAAAGAAAATGTTGATACATAGATTCCGAATGAAACCATCCATTTGGTGGACGTACGGCAAAGTATGATTTAGTTCGTCGGAGATTAGAATAATGGCTTCGACTTTTGTACTAACTCTTGCCAAGGATTTTGCCAAAATTATAGCTTGCTTAGCAGTCGTCTCGTCGATTGCCAACGTTACCCAAGCACATTTTTGAGGTATACCTATAAAGAAAATAGTATATTAGGAAATACGTTAACTGTACCTACGGGAAACGAGGATCATTCATAGTAGTAGTAAAAAAAAAGGCACCCAAATCGCGTAACTAGGGTTTTTTGGCGTAATTATTATACAAAATCACAAATCGTGAGTTTTAGCTCAAAAATCTTAAAGTTTTTGCAGCCCTGATTAAAAAATATGAAGATGTTTGCTAAAGCAGTGGATATAAAGCGACACAGCAATTTAAAATCTATGTATTTTAAACTAAGAAACTTAAAAGGTAATGATAAAAGGTAAGCTGGTGTCTACAGGTAAAAAATTTTTTTTTGTAAAACTTAACTGTGAATGGGTATGGGATGCTAATAGCTTTAACCATACTCCAAGCGCAGGAAAGGTCACTTGTACAATAGCAATTTTGAGTGAACGCTGGTTTTTATGTAGTGTCGAAATGTATACCAGTACGTATAATTTACGTGAATTGAAAATATGTTGGGTTTCGTTGGCTTTGGTTTAGAAAAATCTAACCCGTTCGGTCAGAATGTACAGAATAGATGGCCATTATACCAGCGTTCTCAATGAAAAAGCTGAATGAAAAATGAAAAATATTTTATTATATACATTGTGATAAGGGATAACTATATTTTAATTATCGGGAGCTGCCGCTCCCGAGACCCCGCTGCGCTGCTGGAGGCTCGGATCAATTTACCTAGAAAGATTCAATTGACTATTAGCAGTATCTCAGCGCACCAGATGATGTGATGAGAATACTAAGTAATGGCAAATGTATGTACAATGTAATAAATTCATTGTAATTAAGGAGATAGAATTTTGAACAGCAAACAAATCAAGTTTTGATTCCTCCGGTTCCTACGGCTAAACCGGAAGTCTGACAGTGCTGTAGAGCTAACGCAACCTGCCTCGAAGAATTATCTACCAATTTTGCTTCTCCACATTTTGCCCAAAAATTATAGGTTTAGCCGCAAAGTGCTCGTAAAAGTTTTGAGGACCTGGGTGAATGCAGATAGAGGCTTGGGATCACATGATATGAGCGTGACACTGTCAAATGCCGGCTCTAAAAAATAATACTTTAATCTGTAAGAATAATGAATAAACCGTGGTAAACGTTGTACAGTAACAGAGGAGCTTGTCAAATAAGAAAATCGTTGTGATAATCATTGATAATCATTGTGATAATTATTGGTAATCACTATTGATAATCATTGTGATAATTATTGGTAATCACTATTGATAATCATTGTGATCATCACTGACAATCATTGACAGACGGACAGACATGTCATACGCGTAAAAGAGACTTAATATTAGAAAAATATAGAATCCCTATAATGAGCAAAACAAATCAAAATGTTTAAAAAAATGAATTAGGTGGCTTATAGGTTGATATGATCATATGGATGATCATTAATTTCATTTTTCCCGTTGACGACCCTGTGCTTTGTTGTGATTTCACGGAGCACGCAATGCATTATGTATATTGTGAAGTATGCATACTAGGCATGCTGTAAATTGAAAAATGTTTCAAATTGACTTCAGTGACCCGTTGACCGATTGTCTCCATTTTTCAAATGGTGTCACCGGAGGAACCTTAGTAGGCTACCCTGAAAATTTGAAGTCGGTATCGCAAACCGTTTTTGAGTTACACCGCACTCAGACGTACGTACGTCCAGACAAACGGATGGAACAAAACTATAGAGGAGACAAGGTCATCAATAATGTATGGTTGAACGAGCGGGACCTATATTCAAATAAACTCATATAATTAAATAAATTCCTAAAAAATTAATGTATTACGCTTAGTTTATACTCCAATAAAAAGGAAGTGAAGAGGAAGTTATAGTGAACATTTTCACTTCTTGAATTTATAGTTTCAAGATTCGGGAAATTATTTTTACGTTAAAGTGCAAATCGCGAAGTAAAATCTTCACTTCAAGAAGGAAAACTTCCTTTTCACGAAAGTATAAACCGGGCGTTAAGCATGATAGGAACTAGGAAGCAATATGTAAATGAGCAAATTGATAAATTTGGACACCCTAATGCCAAGGTTTCGGTATTTCCCACTTCCCACCGCAAAAGTTTGGACACGTGGGAAAGTTATCAATAAGGGGGAAATTCGGGAAGGTTAGGGGGAAACTTGGGATCGAAGGTTGTATCAACGCATGCTTACAACGCATACAAAGCACCTCATGTATCATGCGTTGCCTTTTCCACGAACATTAAATCTAATAAAGAAATCAAGCATGGTTCATTAATATTTGTTTTACTTCATATATTCGTCATCTAGCGTACTGACTATAACTTATATAAATCATATATTTTAAATCTTTCTTGTACTTATAATATATTTATTTTATGTACGTTAGTGCATAAAGCACTGCCACATGTATAATAGTGCAAACCTAATATACTTATTCATATCTCTATATCCAAACCAATGCAGTTTGTTTCTTGTATCAGTGATTAGTGACTATTGAACAGCTAAGACAAAATAATTAAGTAAAGAATCGTCCATTTTGTTTACTTGTTTGTGTGGATATGAATACTGAATGCTAAATATAACAAGATAGCTATGTTATTTATGCTACTTATAGAGGAACGACCTGTTATAGGGTATAACAGAACCTTCCAAATTATTCCCACTTGATATATAACTTTTCCACTTCCCACCCCCAAAAAATGAACCATCCCGTCGGGAAAGTTGGGAATGTTCCAAGGTGGGACTAATGCACCCGAAACCTTGCATAATGCCTTAAAAACATTTTTGATGTCGGAAAGAGCAAAAATAGGGCAAGGGCGTGTGGAGGGGGCAGGCTGAGTAGGCTTGAGCCTACCCCGAAATTTTCGGCGTACACTAGATATTATGGGCAAAAATGAAAAAAAATAACAAAAAACGGCTAAAAATTTCGCGCTACGCGCGATTTTATTAAATTTGTATGTCTTAAGTCTATAATTTGCATAAAAACAGCAAACATTTAACGCACCTCGTTGTAATTTGGAGGTAAAATCAGCCACCTATTGTAAAATTGAGCACAAATGTAGAAAAAATGCCAAAAAATTTCGGGCTACGCGCGATTTTGCTAAATTTGTATGTTTTAACTCTATAATTGGCACATAAAAACAGCAAAATTAAACGCACCTCGTTGTCAGTTGGAGATAAAATCAGCTCCCCTATTGTAAAATTGTGCAAAAATGAACAAAAAGTGCAAAAAAATCTCGATTTTTTTGCTGTTTTTGAACCGCATATTTTGAGCCTCACACGAAATTTTTTCCTGCATCCGCCCTATTTAATAGGGCGGATGTATATTATGATGCTCAAAGTATGAATAATTTTTTTGTACATATATGTACCGATAAGAATATCTGTGTCCCAATCCCACAAACGCCAAATGACTTAGTTAAGGTTGATCGCAGTGCTTTCTTATACATGGCAATTCCTACTCCAATCAATCCTTGATAACTGAAGAAGTTGCAACTGCCATCTTTTGATTTTGTGTAGTATTATATGTATTTTTATTTCTACTTTGTTTAAATTAACGTTTTAATTTCGTTGTAATGTAAAAATGTATTCGTATGTACGATTGAGTAGGTAATTAGTCCTTTGTTAGAGTTAAGAGAGAGGAACTGCCGAGAAGGAACAATGTACCTACATAGTCAATTTTTTGTGAATTATTTGTTTTTACCAGTGAATTTTAGAATTTAAGTAAATTAATTAGTTATAATTTGACACTGGTATTGTTGTCACATTTTACTGAGTAGGTAGCATTTTGTTTCATTGACTTAATAGGGATTTAGATTGCATTTCGCCTATTAGGGTCAAGTAGTCAGTGGTTCAGTTAGTCCAGATAGTCACACGCATATTTCGAACAGCAAATGGACCCCTAACGTGTAGTTAGTGACCGTCTCTTGGATCAATAACTGAATGAAAAATGGATGAAATAGGTAGTATAATATTTTTTTGAAAAAATACAGAAAAAAATGTGCGCAAAACTTAGAATTTATTGCGTTCTAAGGGGTTTGAATATCAAAAAAATCAACATTGGTTAAATATTTTTGGAGTTATGACGGATTTTCCGAAATATTATACTTTCGTTAGATATTTCGAAAGCTTTTGATAAAGTGGCGATCAGTATACTAAAAACAAAAATGGTATGGTGCGGAATAGATTATAAGTGGTTTAATTATTAAATGACTAGCAATTAATCAATATGTATACATTAATGATAAAAATATATCTTCTGGGGAAGACATTAACCTGGGAGTACCCCAAGGGTCATCATTAACTAGTTTACTATTTACACTGTGGATTAACGACTTGCCATATTTTATAAAAAATAGCTTAGTTGTTCAATATGCTGATGATAAACAGTTAATTATATCTGGCCACCCTGCTAATATAAATGCTTTATTTTCAAAGCTGTGTGATGATGTTGATTAGTTAGTTGAATGGATGGACACAAATAATTTAGCATTAAATGTAAGTAAAATTAGGATATTATAGTGGATAGCACTCATAATTATAAAAGATTGACCATTAAAGTTTAAATATAAATACATGGAAATAGGATTTGAACAGCAATTAAAAGTATTGGGTATAATCATTAATAATAAATTAAACTGGATTGAGCATATTTCACATGTTGAAAATAGAGGTAACGGAATAATATGGTCAGTGTATCCCATTAAAAATATATTACCTAATAAGAATAGGAAATTAGTAATGCCTATGTTCTTTCCATTGTGAAGTACAATACCTGGTCAAGGATAATTTACTTACTTTTCATCTTACCATAATTCAATGAAGACGACGAGAATGTATATCTTTAATATTTACTATGTGTTCTCCATTTCTCTGAGATACAAGTCGTAGCCGACATTTCAACGATTGGAAAATTTTTCGGGCTGTGGCAGTCATTAAGCCATCGTTACACCAAATATTACCTTACATAAGAGAATGACACGCAAAACTGTGTCGTTCTCTTAGGCAAGAGAACTTCTTACAAATGGCAATATTTTCACTTTTAAGCTCAGTAACATCCTCCATAGATGAAAATGTATGTATGTTTGCCCTTAGCTTCAACTTCCGGTTTCAATTTCTTGGCCATTTTTTATGATACAGCTATAAAACTTTATTTGCCTGTCAATTGTACGTTTATGTATAGGGAAATGGATTACGTAATGACAAAACCTTCAATTTTACAAAAATTACCGCAAATGACAAACTAAGTAAATTATCCTTGACCAGCTATTGTATGTACTTGATTTCTGTATGTTAGGGGTAGCCACCAGGGGAAGCAAATACATGTGTTTTCCTACTACACCAGTTCATGGAGAACTCAATTAAAATTCGATCAATCCGAATGAATCAGCCCCCTAAATTAAACTTAGCTATGATGTTCGGACACATGATTTTGTTTTTTGTAAATTTCGAACTATAAGTTGTCGAAAAGATTTTTGTTCAGAAAAATCAGAAAAATTGTGTGCGGGAAAACGTTGAATTTGCTTCCCCTGGTGCCTACCCTTAATTAAAGCTAATTATATGTTTTTGGCTTGCATTGTATTGACTATCGAAAGATATTGGATGCGACTCGAATCGGATAGTACAGGGAGTAAGATAACTACAAACATAGCCTGCTCTCGGTGCTGCTTGCTGCAAAAAATACAGAGGAATGTAACGATCATGTTGGCACTTGATTAAAACAGTAATCTTATTTAATCTTAAGCTAAAATCTGAATTATTTTTTCATTTAGTTATCGTCTTTCAACGACCGACAATTTGGAATGCTCATAAAATGCCCAAACCGCGAACATTTATACATACACCCGTACACACATACATACAGGTAGCAGCTCTACGTAAGCCCTATGTAGGGCTAAAAATTGAATATTACATACCGATTGTCATCTAAATCATGCTTTGTGCATTTTGGCAAAAAATAACTACGTAATGAGCTCTAACAGCGAATTAATAATTTTGGTTGGGTGCCCCATTCGTACTTGACGATATGGAGAGTAACATATTATATACGAAATTATCAGAAAGTCTGCAGAGTTCTAGCAGAACATCATATTAGTCCCATGTCAAATGGTCCAAAGTCCACCCAAGTGGGATAATAGTTTAATGTTAACTCCTATCTTGATCTACATCGATATTTTTTCCAATCTTTCCTTGCCAGCCTCGTATCGTAATTTATACATGAACATTTGTAAAAACTGTTAACTCACCGGTACAGTGCATAGCACACCTACTAGAGGTGGAAATTGGTTGGCTTTTTTGCAACCGTGGTCAACATCAACCTTGACCAATTTCAACACCAGCCCAATCCGACCCCACGATTTTTTTACAAATTGAACCCAACACAGCCCAATCAATTTTTAAACCAACCCAATTTAGACATATCATGATTTCATTCATATATTTTATACGTAGTTATGGGAAATTTAATAGAAATACGGCCTATTGTGTAAAATTATGTCTTCTCATTTCTGCTAAGCACACATCCAACATCAGAGCCCCAGTGCCATCCTCAACCCAATCCAACCCCATAATTTTTCATATTAACCCCGACCCACCCAACCCCGTCGTTTTTCAACCCCAATTCAACCCCAGGATTTTTTTTTTACAAATTGGCCCCAATCCAAAACCCTATGGTTGGGGTTTTTGGTAGCGCTCCCACCTCTAACACCTACCCGCTACACTATTTTGTGTTATTACAGCCACTAGAGGCACAATTAATAAGTATACAGTATACATCTGTTAAAAAATTTGGTGTACAAAACGGTAATTCGTTTTCGTCTGATATATTTTCGTTCAGCACAATACAAAATTAATATTATAATTCCTCTGTAGTATAACAACAAACTATATTCTAAAAATGAATTTTTTTACGATAAACTTACCGCACATTATGTTGCAAATTGAATACTGGTATTGGAAGCAAATATTATGCAAAATGTGTTTTTAGTGTGTCGAAAAACGATAATATTTTAGATCTTTTATAGTCGACCACTATTTACATTGTGGTTGCAAAAATACTAGTGTCACTGTTTAAATACTCTAACGGATCCATCAGCAATAAAATATTTCATAAATATGACGTAAGCACCTGTTTAAGTTTTCCCACATTAAAAATAATGTTTTTGCTTTGGTGGTATATAAGTACAGTGTAGTGGGCTGGCTGTGAGAACACCATCCTGCTATTATACACAATTAAGGATTTATCAAAACTATTCGAATAGTAAGATAGAAAGGCTTTAATGTGTTTCTTCGAACGTACGTCCATATACACAAAGCAATATTAATAGATTTATCGAATTAGTTACATCTTTTCACATTTCAAGTTATTTCTCATACCTTTAAGGTTACAAGAGCCATTAACATTTTCCATTAGTAATTACTATTACTTTTGTTATTTAAAATATACAGTAATATAAATTATTATGGGTGTATTACACATAGCGTTCTAATCAAATTAGACAATAAACCTAGCTGAAGAGAAACCTTGTACATAAATGTTAAGTTACCTTCTAGTTCGGTCAGTGGCGTACGTAGGATTTTGGACCGGGGGTTGTTTTCTAAAATAGATTTCGATCCGGGGGTTGTTTTCTTAAAGTATTCTCGACAGAACCTCAACTTTCATTATTTGGAACCGCCAAAACGGGACAATTTGTGCCCTTCGGGGGTTGTTTAACACCCAAAACAACACCCTTGCGTACGCCAGTGAGTTCGGTAAAACATAATTACCTACACCGCTACTACCAGACTTAATAACCAGTCTAATCTAACCTTTCCGCTAAGAGAGCATCATTGTATTCAATATGTTTAAATTTTTTTAATGTTATATTATAGCTTGACCTAAGTAGAAATTGATCAATTTTGAAAAACCGTTACCATTCCAAAAAATGAAACTATTTGTACAGGACTGTGTTGTACACAGTGAATGAGTTGGGTGAGGGATAATGTTGGAAGGATTTGGCAATTGATTTGAAAGGGACTCTTCGCTTGTGGCAACTTAACGAAAGGCATGTACTATAAACTTAAGATACCCTACATCTTTGATATGGTTCTAGGCATGTAACGGACTTAACTGAAAATAAAACAAATCCTTTACTAATTGTACCCTAATTATGAACACCCAGAATATGAACATGTAAATATGATCACCCAGAACTTAGAGCTGCTTAAAAGTTTAAGTACGTTACGTTATCGTAAAAGATGATTCCAACTTAATTATATCATTATCATGGATTATTCAATTAAAAATGGATGAAAATTAAGCGGCAGTTAGAAATACTTGCTTTGTATTATTTGAATGCGATTCACACATTGGTATTAACATAGATATAAGCCGTCCGTTAGCAAATATCATACAATTGCACTATTAGTACGATTCCCTTTATGTATTACGGCAGGCATTTACAAATTCGTAACATTTCCTAATTGGGCATTAAAATGCACAGCAAGGAAAACGCTGGCTCAATTTCGCTAATATTTATTATAATTATCTTTCATAAGACATTGTGCTAAACACATTTCCACCCATTAAATATTATGCAGGTTGATAATTGCGGTCTCATTCGATGTAGTGAATCCGCAGCATTTAAAGATACCTTGTACGGTTAAGGCTTGCAATTGCAATCATTTTACCATTAATCTCCACTACAAATTCCCCGTATGGTAGCAAAACAGGGCCAAAAATATGTTGGTTGAGGCCTTTGTAGAAATGGGACACTTAATCCCATTGTCGATTTGTGAGGGTTGTTCCACATTTTATTTTGACAATGGACTTAAGTGGTTACCGGCGTAGATTTTTGTCGCATTTCTAAATCTCAATGTAATTGGTTTCGTAAATGTGGGCAAATTAATAATTTTTGACACCAGGGCGCCACCACCGCCTGCTGCTACACTGGCGAAGACCAAAGTAATTATCATTTCCTGCGTTGATATTGTTTAATGCTTGCTAAACACTTTAATTTAATTGTGAGTAGTTATTCTTATCAGAAACTCAACTCTGAAATTACTTCATGCATTAAAGTGGCTCCTATTAAAAACAGTGATACTGATGACACTCATCCCGTAAGTTGTTATACAGCCAAAACAGCAATAAAGGAGCGACTAGGTACATAAAAACGACTTACGGTAGAATAAAGGGAATTGTCAGTAGAATAAAAGGAAGAGCAGTTTTCCGATAAAGGAATCTAGGTGTAAAATAAAGAGCGTCTTTAAAACAAAGGACCACTCTGTTAAAACCCGAAAAGGAAATTGGCAGTAGGCAAATAAAGGGGTTTGGCAGTGGAAAAAGATATGTCCGCCCGCAGTTTTTTGGTATGTCAAATGTATAGTTATATTATATTTCAATACAAACGGTAGAAGAAAATTAGATTATGTAGTCTAGATAGATTTACTTATCGAAACCATAAGTACTACAGATGCAGAGGAAGTAACTTACTAACTACTTCTGCGTGTACAAAGCCATAGTGTTGTCTGACCAGCAGTAATTAAAAAATAAATACTAAATGCTTAAGAAAATCCGCAAATATTAATAATTATCATTTTGAAATCGATTTAAATGTAAACTGCAACGACATTTCCCTATTTTGCCCATTGTGTGTATTTCTACCACGCATCCACCCTGCGCATCCGAAACGTGAAACCTTTCACTGCTACTGCTACATTTTGCAAAATACTGACAGATTCCTTTTTTGAA
>JAQFYC010002978.1:0-22677 GCA_034694165.1 Tomocerus mixtus | reverse complement strand
ATCTGGCTTACATTTTCCGCTCGCGTATAGGTATACCATATCATATAACCATATAAGTACACATAATTACATTCCTTACATACATACACAATTAATTTTATACAATGCAGAATTCTTTGTGAAAACATTTACTTAAGTATTTAACTGTACTCTATAATATAATATCTAATTCTGTAAATATAAAAGGATAGTTAGTATATTACATATACGTAGATAGAAGTTATAGTACAGTACGCTGATACGGTTACTCTCACAATTACTGTTTACATAATATGACCATTTATTTCTAATACTGTAGCTACTTAATAACAACAACAGAATACATTCTAATTGCTCACACATCATATGGCTTTACTTTTGCTTTATATTACATTGCATATTGTAGCTCTAGCTGTCTCTCATTTACTTTCATTTGCCACTATTAACACATTCTAGAACGATCATACTGTTAAAATTACATTTTCTCGAAAATAAATTAAAGAAATGCAGATCAAACAGGTAAGCGCATTATATTTGGTGTATTGAACAATGAACCTAATCACACTCCTACATTAGGTTTGATAAGTCGGCAAACGTAAGAATAACAGTGCATAAACTTTCTTCTACTTTCCCTATGCAAATCAACATTAATGTTTTCTGGAACAAAAAGCTTCAACAATAACTGTGGTAAACGTTATAGCCCATATTTTTGATGGAAAAATCACCAACTGGCCGGGGAAAGCAGGTGAAAGTTTAAGGATGACTTGTTTTGCATATTTTTGAAAACTAATTAAACGTACTGATATTTGTATTGCCTAAGAATCTAAATCATATTAGTATGTACACATGTCAATGCCAAAAAAGCAAAATAATATTACTAACAGTTTCCAAAAAAGGTTTCCAAATTCTTAATTGTTATCTTTGAAAAAATAATATTCTCATGAAACTATCGACGGACAAATCTAATTTTCTGCAAACAAATTTTAATTAATTTAGAATAATTTAATGGAGAAAGGAAGTGCAGTTAGAAAGATAATTGCGTGAAATATTACATTATGCACTACTACAGAATTTTCCAGCAATCCAAATACTTTCATCCAATATTAGTGTTAAAAGTATATTTTGCAATAATTGGTTACGGTACAGTGTACACTGTTAAGTTATACCCTTTTTTCTCCTTTTTGGTTGCAAATGTTTTATTATTCACATTGTCTTTACTATTTAATTGTATATTTATCTACCCTTTTTAACAGCTTGTTATGTAGCTACCAACATATTATCTCAATTTTAAATTTAATGATGTATATACTTTATGTACAGTAATTATAACCTAAGGATTCTTCACATTTTCAAACTAAAAAGCTTTTTGTCGTCGTTTACTAAATGTACATAAATTTTTAACGAGCAGAATTCTTAAAGTAAATAATATGCATCAATGAATCTACTACTCAAAAGTAAAATAAATAGGCTTTGCATTGCGTCTAAACAGATGCCTTTCTATATTTCTTTTCTCCATTTTTGGAATGTAATGAACTATCTTCAGAAGACAGTTCAGTATTTAAATTAAATTTCCGTAAAGGTGAGAATTTTTCGCAAATACAATATATACAATCAATTAGCGCAGGTATTTCCGTATAATTCTACGTAAATGAAACAAAAATAAAACTCAAATAAAATATCAATCAATAAATACATTTCAGGTTAAATAATTACGTGCCCACAGTGCTTTCCTTTTTCTATCAATCTTACAGCAGCTATAAATCCATATTCACTTTCCCTCGCTATCGCTTAGATACAATAATTAAATATAGCCATCAAAGAACACGCGTATTATGTACAACTGCATAAAATAAGTAAGTAGTTTTTCAATAGCATTTTTCTCACCTCTTTTCACAGGTACTGGTTGGCTTATGGTAATTTCTGATAGTTAAATACATTCCTACGGTTTTCTAAACAGCTTAAGCTTACTATTTAACAACAGAGGTCCTACTTGTTATTTTAAATGCCTCTTTCACACAGGAAACCATAATTTAAAATTTTTACTGTTTTACTTAATATCTGTATTTGTATTGTAATTAGCTCGGTCTTTGTTAGTTAGCAATATGATTCTAACTCTAGGCTATTTAATTGTACTTGTGATTACAATACACGAATTTCGGCTAAGGATTTGATGGTTAGTTAGTATTTTAGTCAGTGTAATACATAGTTACATTCATCAGTAAAGGTAGTTTCATGTCATCTCAGGAGGACTTCACATCACCGCACAAGTGGAAGTGAAAGTCACAGCTCGTCATTCTACCATGTTTTCAGCTATTTATTTACATACGTAATAGTTTTGGTAACTAATTTCTGTTTTTACTATTGTACACTGCACTGTACCTAATCGTATCTTAATTTTATTTAGAGTAGGTTGTAGGTAGTAGGTATCTATGTACATTTCTTATGAAATAGTAATGGTAATGGTACACTAAGAAATTCGAATCCTAAAGCTATGCTTTTACTTTTTAGATAGTAGATTCGGTTTTGGATATTTTTGAGTGTACATTGTACAGATACGGATACGTTAAAGGTTGCGCATTGTACGATCTGATTTTTAAAATTCACAGAATTATAGGAACACCGACGAAAATCTAACAATAAGTACTAATGACTACATACTTATGTATTTTTCAGCTACATGTATTTAAGTACGTACATAAAATTTAGCTAAGCTATTTGATTATTTTGATGTTTTAACTATAGCACATACATACCTTACTTAATTAAGTATGTACATACATAGGTATATCTGTTGTTCTCCATTAGCTCGTTTTTCCATGAGAGTGGAAGATTTTGCTGGCGTTACCAAGCCTGGCATGTAACGAATGTAAATAATTGTATTTATATGGCTAATTTAACTATTAAACTGCCTAGATGCTTTTAGTATTTATGTAGGTTAAGTATTCCCTATTTAATTTTAAGAGGGCGGACCTTCTTCAGATTTATCAATAACTGCTTCAGTTATCTATGGTACATTATATCAAATGTTTAGCTTTTTAGCCCATCCACAACTATTTTGTGGAAAATACGATTAGACTCATTATTCCTGTATTGTAAGTGTACACATCTACATATAATCATAACCATACCACCTTCGATACTAGATAACTAAACTAAATTTTGGCATTCTATATAACACTGGACAACAGCATCACACCACAATATGCAATATTTTACATAATTTTAATAATCTCAATTCTATATGGATATATCAATGTCCACAATACACTTTTTTATCTAAACCTCCTAAATTCTATTTCCATTTCATTCAACTATAACTGCTATACATACAACAAGACAACGAAATCCAATTCTTCAGGTGAACATTAAAGTTCCATCCCATTTACACTAAACTCACGACGATTTTATAACTAATTAGTAGATTTTTTCTTCTTTCTCGTAGAATTGTAGCGTACCATACCACATTTAACAATTTATACATATAAAGTGTACTATTCACTACACAACTATTTAACTAACGTAAGATAGTAATAAAATCCTTACTTAAGTAGAACAATAATTATTACTAACATTTAAGAGAAACGTTATACATACATAATATTTTTAGAATAATGGAGTTGATTGTGTCGTTGAGGTCAGTAGGTAATATTCAGTCAGGATATTAGCTCCGTTATACTTAACATTACAAATTAGCACATAAATTAACATGAACCTATTATTATTATACCATAAGTGTAACAGTAACTATTACCTAAGTACACGATAATATACAATATTTGGTGTAAACAACAACATCCATATACATAATTTATAAATGTACACACTAACATATATAACACTTAGGTAGGTAATTACATAATATATATCAACTATATATTTTAAATAACATTAATTATTCACATCAATATAACAATTACTTTATATACATATGAATATGGTACAATATAATATATTCTTACATGACTAATTAAATAAAAGGTCAATTCATTGGCTTCATTTTGATTGACTCTTTTACCTATACTTAATTAATATATACACATATATATGTATAGTGACATATATAATGACATTATCATTTAATAATTGAGTACAATAATAGTTAGGTTAAATCTATTTATATAACTTAATACGTTCTCGTACAGGTATTTAACATATAGATTTCATTATTCAATTAAGAAGTATATTTATGCGATAAGAAGGTGAGTAGTCTTATAAATAACCCACCTTCTTCTTTTCAGTATAATATGCGTGGCATTTCTTATCTTTATATACTAAGAATTATTCATATCATACCCCTTATGATTATTACCTGATAAATGATAATAGTCATTTGGATACTTACTTAAATAGTATTACATTTAGGTTTACTTTGGATTTGGTTTGGATACATCTTCCCTTTATAAATAGATAGTTTAGTGTGTATTGTGTATGTAGTAATAATATAGTATTATGAATATGAATGTGTATAGAATTAGTTATTTATATATTACCTATATAATATATTCATATACTTATGGTAGTATATGGTTAGTTAGTAGTTATATCCATAATGACATAATATATTTAATATTGTACCAAATAGTAATACATAACTAATGTTATAATGTTATGTTATGTAAACTCATAAATCAGGAGAGCGCAGCTTCTTTCCCCTTTAATCAATTCCGGCTTTCCCTTTACCTTAAACTGCTTTTACTTCCCGTAAATGTTAAGCTTTTCAATTCACAAGGAATCTATTCGGTTGACGCCTATCATTAGTCATTTCTTTCCCATTTATTTCCAGGATCCCATCCAATCCAAGCCAATCCACCATACTATGTCCTTCCTTTCCCTTCACTTCATTTCACAACATTTTAGTGTGTAGTAGAGTTAAAGTATGCAAATAGTGGAAGCTTAAGTCCACGACGGATTCGAGGGAAACGTATCATTTACTTCTATCAGTATTGCTTTCACTCACTCATGTTTAGTTACACAACACTAGAGATTGAAAGTTGAACATTCAAAGTGAAGTTGAATATTGAAGTGGAGTGGATTGGTAGGAGATATGCAGCTTAATGACATTACATTCATTTCTTTAAAAGAGCACTCTTGTAGATTTCATCCTCATTTGCATACAAAAGCATACTAAACAGCCAGATACTCAAATCGTCATTAATAAAACATTAAATATTTTTCCCTGAAGCTATGTACTCGTACGACGTACTAAATTCACAAATGGATTTATAAATTCAATAAATAAATCATTAGTATAAGAGTTTACATTGAACTGATTAAAATTTGTATGTACAGATAAGTACAATAAGTAGAAGGGGAAAAGTAGACGCATTAATATAAAAACATTAAAATAACATGGAGAAAGTACAAAAATACTTTCTCCATACAATATATTTACAGTGGATTTTTAAAACTAGAGAAAGTTTTAACGTTTCTAGCTGAGCAAAAAGAGAAAGTTTGAATATTTTCAATATGATTAGATATTAATGCCCCTCTATGTATACAGTATAACACAGTATCCGTTTGTATTTTGATGTAACAATTGGTACTCACGCAAATACTTTGATTAATAAAATTAAGTAGTAGGCTAGACATTAGGCTTCAAAATAAAAAAGAAATTGATTCGAGACTGTTCTTAATTTGACATGACATGACATTCTAAGTTTCTGTGTCATTAGATAATATTCTTTCTGTCATGCCTAACTTTCTCCTACGTGGTTTGGCTTGACTTTCCCTTTGAGATTTTGAGCTATACTATATGTATTTGTATATACGTAAATATGCTACTATGCTTTCCCTTTCTAATGGAAAAGTACAATTATATGTAAGTGTAAGTAGTGAGAACTAGTTCATGTCTTTTTGTTTTAGCAATCTATACTGCCTATTTTACTTATGTATGAATTGGAATACTATTAGTTACTTAGTTCTTTAGTATTCGCATTCCTGACTTGAGCTAAGGTACTTTGGCTAATGCATGCGTAGGTATCTATGTCACTTGAAGAGTTGAGTTTGAGTTCACAGAAGAATCATCATCATTTAACTAATGCAATCAAATGAAATGAAAGATCTGCTGAAGTGAATGAATAATAAATGTACATAGATATAGAACAAGAGGAGGACGACGTACACGACAGAACGAAGAGAATTGAGCCCAACCCAATGCCATGGATGGAAGTGAATGGAAAAGGAAGACTCTTCTCCCTGATATCTTTTGACGTTAAAAGCTCTTGTTCTTCTATCTAGTTCGAGTTTGAGTCTAAGTCTACTCCTGGTCCTTAGTAAACTCAACTCAAGTACTGACTGCTATATATGTGTATTGATTGATGCAAAGAGAAAGCTCCATTCCTTCTATGCTTCATGTCTAGGCATTCTGTTCTGCACAGTGCTAATGTAATGTGAATGTGACTTGACTTGACTTGGCTCTACATATAATAATACTTATACTCATTCCTACTACAATATGTAGGCAAAGTTAAGGATTTGAAGTATCTGTATGTACTTAGATATTTGAAGAGAAGAGAAAATTCGTTATTTTCTCCATAGAACAGAGAAAGTAGAAAATGGGAAGGCTGCCGAGTATTTTCTGCAATCTAGAGTGAAATTCCAGCTCTAGATGTAGGTAAGTATATAGCCAAATTAGTGGTAGACAATTTTGTAGGTAAATACTACAAGTTTACAAGTTTATATAATTTATATATGTAGAGGAAGTCAGGCCAGGCCAGGTGAAAGTATAAGATGAGACGTTAATGATATAAGAACTTGTCTCGTCAGTCATTTTATCTGTCGTCAATTGAGCTTAATTTTCAACCGGGGACAGGTTAAATAAATGGATGAGCATGACTAGCTGAATGACTGACTGACTGTCTGACTCTTTTTCTATTACTACTATTGCTATTACTTTCTCTCTGGGAACGAGCAGTCAAACTCAAGTTGTCCTAGTTTGGTTTGGCTTCCATTTTATGTTACATTACAGTTTCTACTTTCTGCAGGAGATTATTACTGGAGTGAAAGTGAAGGTCTCGTAAAAACTTGTACTTTTAACTATGTAGCACGCTAATAGGATATTTTCAACAAGCAACATTCAAACTAACTTTTCTCGAGAATTCCGATGGAAATGAATGTGATGTCATTATGGGCTTTTACCTGCTTAATTGGCTTGGATTCAGTTGCTTTGGCTAAGATGGAGAAAGTTTGCTTTCACTGACTAATAAACTCATTTGATGTGATGTTGACGTAAGATTAGCTGCGCTCCCTGAGTGACGAACAGCAGGATTATACATTGACAGTCCATTCGAGCTTTCTGTCGATATTAGTATGTTAGGTAAGTAGATCTTGATCTTATCTCTGACATTTAAAAAAAATTATCGACAGTTGACAACTGTAGTAGCAAAGTTTAGTTTGTTTTTAGTTTTGTTAGTGTGGTATGGCTTGGCGTGGCTTGGCTTGACATCGAAAATTCAAATCAGCCATTACATTTAAGACCAGGCAATAAAATTTCAAAACTTTTACTATTAGGATTAATATTAACCTGATGAAAGTTTCTCCCTTAATTGATCTCCTGGAAACTTTTCTAAGATTATCTATTTTCTTGACTAGAAGAATATTAGTTTTTGGTACATGACCTATATAAACGTATATAATTCAGAGATCACATCATAAATAGTAAGGAAACAACTAAAACTACCTAAAGACAGAATGGGAAGAGAAATATTGAGTAGACAGATCATTCGCCTTATGGTTACGACCAAGATCATCAATAATACAGTGAGTTGAGTGAAAGAGATTTTTCCGTTACGAAATGATTCCTTTCAGCTTTCAGTACAGTGCTTGGCTTGCACTTGACTTAAATCGTGTTGAAACGCCTTCCCTTCCCTTAAGTATTTACTATAAGCTATCTGTATACGTCTTGACTTGGTTTTCTTGCCTGGCCTTAAGCATTTCGGTTGAATTTCAAAGTTATAACTTCCAAGGAGCCATAACCATAAATATCGTGATGTTGATGGAGAATGTCAAAAAGCCACACCACACTATAAATACAATATATATACATATACCTAAGTAACTAACACACTTATTCCCTTTATATCCAACTTCTTATAACTTTGCGGTTTCCTTTTCATATTACGTTACACATCGTGCTTACAGATGGTCTGGCCTGGCTTGTCTGCTCTGTGAAATGAAGAATGTACTTCCATTTCAAATTTCAAAGTGGAATGACGGTAACATTACACTTCACAGACACAGACACACAAGTTCCGATATTATAAGAAGTTAGAGTTAAATAGATAACTAGTAGTTAAAGGTAAGTATATTATTACTCTATAGTACAAATATGTAGCTACTTAACTTTACATCAGACCAAACCACATCAATATTATACTTACATACATCACAATTCACATTATCAACTGAAATAGAAATATTATACATACATGCATAGGAATAGGAGCTCTTTAGTAAATACTTTATGCTTTATATGTAAAGTACTTAAACATATTGCTCTATAGACGGAATGATGAAGAGCTCCCATTTATAATAAATATTTCTATTTCGCCAATACTTTATATAGTAGAATGTACATACATAAATAATAATACCATGTGGTATGGTGTGATATGGCGTGATCGATGTTATTTGGTTTGCTAGGCCAAATAAAGCATATACATTATAGGCATGTACATAATATAAGCACAGATCTTGTATACGTTATTTTATGCACATACATAACATATCTGCAAGTAGCTATCTATAAGGTAGTGATTATAATATTTGTAAGTATATGTATTACAATGCTACTACATTCTAGAAATTCTTCATAGCGAATCCAAATTCCAATCCGGAAAATCCAATCCAACTTGTAAGCCAAGCCAGGCCAGGACAACCAAGACCACCAAAATAATGGTATGTAATCCAGAGCAGAATAAACGTGGTTTTAAACTTATTTACATTACATTACACTTATACTGCTATTATATGTATGTAGATTTTGTTTTGTATTCTGAAGTTTGACGTAACAGAGTATATACGTAGTACAGTACTGGAAGTGTAAGTAAATCTGCTCTGGTATGGTTTTGTATGGTTTGGTCTGGCTGTCCTGGTTTTTGTGTTCTCCTTTGCTTTTATGGTTGACGTTGATGTTGGCGTTGGTATTGCTGGTATTGGTGTTTTGTTCCAGTTGTATTTGTAGTGTAGAGAAAGCAGTATAGATATTATGATGATGTTCTTCTTTCCCTTTCGGTTGAGTTCGGTTTGGTTTGGATCTGGTTGTTTGTTGGATGTTATGGCTATAAAGTTCTTTGTGTCAACTTAGAAGAGCAAGAATGAGACTCGGGTCCTGCGTCCATCCTGTTTGGCCCTTCGGGCCATTCCAAACTGTCACATGGAGCCATCAGATGAACCGCCACCGCCGATTTTGGAGTCCCCCATCCCTCCACCTCCGACGTCATCCTGGTCAGAGCTGTGTGGCGTGCTTCTTCCTCGGGGAGATAGGCCGCGGAAGTCCAACTTGTACTAAATCAAACAATTCAACAACCCGTATAGTGACTCGGTTCAAAGGAGAAAACAAACATTCCAACTAACTCATTCATCATTCAACTTTCACACACACAGACAGCACACAACACAAGAGCAGCGGCAATATATTTATAAGTACAGATAGCAGAGGCTGTCTCTCGCTTTTACTTTAGACATTTACTATTTATACTATAGTACGTACTATAATACTAGGTAAAAGTAAAGGCTTTTGCTTCCTATGAATATAACTGTATTCTATGCTACCATATAGTAACTATGACTTAATACAGGACATTTATAATAATCTGGCTTCGCTTGGCTTTGGCTTTGACTTCACTTCACTTGATTCACAACAGTTGACTCTGTTTACCTTGGCTTCGCTTCGGCTTAGCTTGACAGTGAACACTACATAATACACAACAAGAGCAGCCACAATATTATTACCCTTCACTATACTGAACTATAAAATATTTACAGGGTGGCCCAGAATGAAGTGCAATGAAGCTTTCTCCTACTTTCACTGTTAATATGGCCAAAACTGCTAAAGGTACAGCATTAAGGGATATATTATGTGAAAGTCTGGCTTTTTTTCTACAGAATAAAATCAGAATCTTAAGAGAAAGAAACCGCACTGTTAAAAAATCTTAATCTTGGCTATTTTTCTGATATCGCTCTACCATTCATTAAAGCGCAGATAAAATTTAACTTGGTCCAACGAGAAGAGTGCTCAATATATTTATTGGGTTGCACCTACTATGATTTTTACTTAATTACTTAAAGGGAAAGTTCAACTGAACTTCATTTTGGACTACCCTGTAAATGTAGCACAAATAAAATAAAGAAAGGTAGATTGTAGGTAAAATACTGAGAGTTAGCTATAGACAGAATCTACAAAAACCCACACGAAGGATACAAATAGAAAACAAACAAGGTAAACGTACGTACGTAAAGTAACAAACAAGCTCTCACTTCTACTTAATTGCAAGAGGGAATAGAGATAATACATAGCACTTTCAATCACAATTAGTATACCTACACTGAACTATTCTATCGTAGTATATAAGTATAGAACACATAAAGCTGAAGAATAAGCGTTGCTTTCATTCAGACAACTTTCTCTCCATTTAGTTACTTACATTACGTAACATAATAGCAAAATACATCATTATAATTAACACTAAAAATCTCGATCAAATCAGCCAGCTGACAATGAGCTTAGTGGGTAACTGACTTTGCTTCTTTGCAACATTTCGTACCCACAATTACAATAATTTACCAAAAACCAACCAAATAAGTACACATTTATATTTAAACAAACATGTAAACATGTTTTCGCTTTCTTTTCCATTAAGTACTTTACTTACACTCTAACTAAAATATCCATTAATTTTACCTAAGTCAACGTAATTTTATATATTACGCATTGCAATAAGTAATACTCACACATTGAAAGCGTCACACCATTAAATTAAGTTAATTCCTAATTTAAGTAATCATAATGATAATAGTCTTTACGTTAACTATTTGTACAACTATAATAAATAATACACTCACTTCTACAGTAAATACTTATGATCTAGGATAAATACACACATTAATAACAATTACATTTATAGCTAGCTAACTTTTATATTACACTATAGACTATAGCCAACCAAATCCTATAAGTATATTACTTATTTGCACAGATATTTACTATTTTACTCGACTCGACTATCAAAACGATCCTGAACAACACAACTAACACAAGACGAAAGTAATCTAATAAATAATAATTACTCGGTGTGATGCGAGATGTTTCTCTGATTGCACCTTAAAGGTACAGATCATAGAGACACCAAAAACATATTTGCAAATGTATGTGCAATATTAAATGTATATGCTTAAGCACTAAGATATCAGCTCATGTGCTTTACTTTACTTTATACTTTACGAACGATCAGAAGGTAAATAGATACATTTTGGCTTGGCTTTACGTTTTACATTACACGACAGTGATTGCTTGCTTATGCTGACTATGAACTAATATAAATATACATAGTACTGGACTGAGACTGATTGTGAGTACAAGGAAAGAAGGATGGATATAGGAAAAGATAAATCACACCAGACGAGATGAGCACTTCATTTAAAGGAAAACTAGTTTTGCATTGGCACTAAAGATTAAAGATAGCTACATTTATCGGAAACAGATGATAAGGACATTGACAAGGGCAGCAACTGGTTGGTTACGAAATTCTAACTGGACCTGGATTGGATTGAGTGTTAAATATAATATATAGCTATAGCTTGTTTCATGGTTAGTTAATATAAATGTGCAACTTTAACTCACACAGTATTTACAGAGCTATTTACGATTCAACGAAACATGTTATCGTTTAGCACATAATTGTGCATATAGTACATAAATAGGTTCCTGTAACTTTCGTTGCTAATAATAAGTCTGTACTGTAGGTAATAGGTAGTAGTAGTAGGTATGTGTCTTAATTGTCAAGTTCAATTTTGTAATGTGTCTTAGATTAAATGGGCGAATATTTTGTACAAATGTGAGTTTGTCTTTATATTTTTGAGGATGTCACTTGTAATGTCTTTAGTATTTAGTTAGTTTTAGTTTAGTTCAGAAATGATACGCAAAAGCGTCAGTCGGATTGAGTTTATGTGTGTTTCAGCATTCCAGCTGCTTGGATGTGCATGTTTTTCATATGAATGTATAAATACACTTCTAAAACACCAAATTATACTAGAAATTACAAATAAATGTTACACCGATCTAGTAATTACCAACTATTACCATTTCTCACTTAATGCGCACATATAGACCACATATTGTACCAAACCACACCATCAAAATCAATAAAATAATTAGCTGTATTGTATAAGCATTCATTTCTGGTAGATTCAGTTCCGTTTTTGTTCCTTCTGTCATCAAATCAGTTTTTAGAACAGAACAGAACAGAACTTCCCCTCCTTCCCAGATTTAACACTAACACTGACATTAACAATGACATCAGAAATTAATTTTCATTCCATAGCAGACACACGAGAACTAGTAGAACACATCCCAAAACCCCAAATACCAATGCACAAGGATTCATCATAACATTCAAAGATTGTAACATTAGTATATAGACATTTATGCCACTGCACTGCACTGTTCTAGTTTCTGCTACTGTCCTTAGGAGAAGTAGAGGAGGACAGTGGCAGGGCAGGAAACAATCAGACTGTGAGTTATTAGTGATGAGATGACATACAAAAAACATAAATACATCGAACTTCAACTATATGATTCTAATTCGCATAGTACTACATACTACAAATATTTAATAGCACGATTAAATACACAAAACTACTAATATAAAAGCTTATTAGCACAATAAAAGCTATAATGCAGTGCATCTATCTTTAATGTTGGTAATACGGCCACAAACTCACGCCTACGCCAATATGGAGAAATTTGTTACCAAGTTGTTACTCTAATAGTATCTAGATTTACGGTGAAATGGTCAAATACACTTTGGTCGAATGCCAAAAAATGTTGAAGTCCATAAGTGCGGATTCAGAATCGGTAAGAATCGAACCCTTAATGCCCATAGTTTGCACTAAGCTGCTAATTGCAATCTTTTTCATCTGAATTCTTTTTATGGATTTTATTTGCTTTTTCTTTGAAGATTCTGCTTTTTCTAATGGGTTCTAACATTTTATTTTGTAATTCGACCATTTCACCGTACAGTACTAATATATATTCATACAAATAGTTAAAGTATTTTATGGTACATTAATAGATTAACCATGAATTTGCCATCCTATTATTAAGTCTCAATTTCAATTGCCTCGAGTCGAGTCATCCATAACTAAAGGTAATTGCAATGTAAGTGTAACATCATTATAGAGCAACATGACCATAATAACACACCACATAACTACCTTTACTTACACACACGTCAAAATAATGCCATCGCCCCATAATTTAATAATAAGACACATAAACCAATAAACCAAATAGCTAAACTTCGTCAAATTATATGTAATTCCAGTTGTCAACAAGGCATTATTGAAGTACGCCGAGATCCTATACACAATAGTCAAAGGAAAATAAAATTATATCGTCTAATAAGTAATCTCTATACAAAGACCAAGGTAAAGTAGAGAAAATTGGCTGCCCTGCTTTCTACCTTAAACTTTAACTCATTTATGTAGACCAAGAGCAATAATATTTCGGCGAATAATAAAGCCTCGCTTTCCTGTTCTGTCCTAGCTCACTCCTTTCCTTACTCAGCGAACACAGATTCTTACTTATTAAAATGAAAATCAGCAATTTCGCATTTGAATTTGATCGTGTCAATTAGTCTAATTACTCAAGTCGCAACTCGCAACGAAATATAATAGAACAAGGAACAAAACAGAAGTAGACTAAGAGTAACCAGGAACTTTAACGCTTACGTACCACCGTTCTGTATATGTCATAGGCATAGTGATCCAATTTGTATCTTCTTCCAAAATTTTACAGGGAAGTTAACCCATCTATTATTTAATTTTAACTGTTTTGGTAGTAGAAATTTATGCTCATTGCAATGATGTATTTGGGTTATTTAATATTTAGGTAGCTTGCCTACCTAATTTCCCTTTAAATCACTTTCGCTCAGATTTTCCGTAATACATATAATGTGCATTTAGCATACACATTTCTATCAAATCGCAAAAATTACATACCGGTACCTTAGCTTTTTTGACAAAAAAATGGAACCGTATACATACCACAGATTCTCAGTGCCAAATTGTAATCCGTGTCTACGACACACGTGCAGTGATTTAATTATTATTTTCTATTTCTTAAACGCCATTTATGTATAATTGAATGATAAATTTTTTAGTTATTTATTTAACTAATTACAGGTAGATAATGTACAATGATCTGTCCAAATATTTTTTGGTATTCAATTAGGTAATAAACAGCTATATGCAAACATGTTGCATTTAAATACAAATACACTATTGTAGAAATTCAATCACTGGCGATTCCCTGTGCCTGTTAGAACTCAGTGCCTACGACATATACAGAGTCAATGTAAATAGCTAGAAGAGATGAGAAGTCTTTAGTATGTAAAATAAGTTAGAGTTTTAGAGTACTCGGAGAGAGCTGGAGGAGGGAACAACTGACTGGCTCACATCAAAAGAGAAAGGAGTGGAGCGGTGCAGCCGGTGCGGTGCTAATAAGTACCTTTAATTCATTTATTCATTTCAATTGTGTCTAGCACGTTACTCACAGTCGAATTGGCACGTACTCTGCATTACCTTCTACTTTATACTTCCAACTACCGAGCACTGACTGCCACCACCACTATATAACACAACCATTAACATCACAGCACACGATGCAAGAATTATTACTGTTACAGTTACGTTACACATTACACACACTACAGAGCACTATTTCCAACACTTCACTTGTCTATCTAGATCATTCAGATAGACATACGTACGTACATTTAATTTACACTTATAAGTATACTAAATCCTAAACTAGAAAGCATTACCTACAAAACACTTCAAATATTTTGCATAGCCTGATTTAATTATAAGCTTTCACTTACTTTCTCCTGGCACATACCTTCATACTATAGTAAATAATCCTTAGCACTTAATTGTATTCGTTTACACGTAATTTTGAATAAGTATTTGAACCAAATTATCGTATATGTATACAGTGTCTCAAGTAAATGTAGAAATGTAATATATTTTCTCTCTTTACAAAGGAACAAAAAATTTTCACTATGATATTAAATTTATTTTAATTTCACATGCTCTTGACACACTGTAGTTATGTTATGTTTTAATTTGCAAAAGTAAAGTGGGAGAATGTGATGCCATATATTTGAAAGACACTGTAAATATACGTAACTAAAACTAAGCTATCCGACTTTCATCAAATCATCTATTTAAATCCCCATAGACAATAATACTTACATATGTATAGCACAAGCACAGGGCAGTAAACGCTACAATACTGAATTAAAGCTAGCAAATTGCACTACATACTTCATGTACATAGACAGATAGAGAAATGCCACTTGTAGTTGTATTGTAATACATTCCTAGCACACAAATATAGATTCTATCTGTATCAGTATTTTCAGTATGTATTTCAGTTGTATTGTATTCTGTCGACTGCTACCTAGAACCAAACTTGCTATTTGGAATATTTTATTTAAATGTGAAACAAACGAGGATAGAAAGACAATGAGTGACCCGTTGGGAATCCTCTCTCACGTTTAGCATTCCATTTGCACAAGGTGCTTCCTATCCTGCTCCAGTATCTAATCGTAAGCTTTACAGTTTACAGTCACAGTCCGAGGCATTTACATTGTATCATTGAATTGTGTTGTTAGTCTCACAGCACCACTACTTTGTTGGATGTTTCAAAATAGGAGCAGATTGCATTAAAGGGTGGTATTAGAATTGAGCCACAACCCGATCCACTCACACTCATTACATGTCTAGCACATTGCAAAACAGGAAATGTAAATCCATCTCATACGTAAATGACATGTATAGGCTATGAAATCTATAAAAAAATCTTGAATACTTTATGGAATATATTATATGATATATTATTCTTCATTTAGGTAAAAACTGACAACTATTGTACCTATGCTTAACTAACATTATCAATTTTAGTTTATCGAAAATATTTTTTATAAAGGATTCACTTCACTCCAAGTAAACATGTCAAAATCAAAACATTAATATTATCAAAATATTTATTATCAAAATATTAATAATCATTGAAAGTGTTTTCTAATTTTTGAATATTCTCAAAAATATTTGCAGTAGTCTACTAGACTAATCCCAGTGTGTATACTTCTTATATAAATAAGTAAAGTATAGGTAAAAAAACATGTTATATTTCGTAAAAGTGGCCTAGTAAATTCTGCTTTGTGTCCCACTCCGAAAAACCTGCTCTAACATATACGGCATCACACACGGCATTGAGCATTCATTGTGTCACATACCACAAATCTGATCTTTAAACAATAGTCTCCCATTTAAAAGTGCAAATTGTTTTTTTAAATTGCCAAAAATAGTAAAACCCTCAGGGTTAAGTAAAATTGACTAAAATTATTTTACAGAATTTACTAGGCCGTATACAGATAGTGTGAGTAGTACTACAAGTATGACGAAATAAGTAAACGCGGAGAAGAAAGATGTGTTTCTAGTGTCTTGACTGTGCCATGCTATAAATTATCTTTAGTACATAGTTTACTTTCCCTACACTCAACTCACTCAACTAAAGTGAAAGTGAAGAGGATGCAATGCGATGAGTTGATGCTGCGAAAGCTACTACCACTTCCCATTAGATACATACGTTATGAGTACTTATAACACTTTCCTATCCATATCCCTACTACCTATCAATAAGTGTGCATAGCAATCCCTACAAAAATTCATACTACATTACATACACACGTATCAACGTATCCATCCAACTATGCATACCTACCCTAGTTTGCCTTGTACACGCTTGGAATATTAAGTAGGACAATCTTTCATACAAATATTATTACAGTATGGTGAATTAAATCGAACAATACTCTGCACTTATCTTGGCTGTATTCTATGTCTATGTAAAATAATGTATGCATACCTAAGTAAACTATCTACGCTAAAAGCACGCATTTTGTACTACAGATGCTTACACACAGCGAAAACATTGAACATACAGATAGATACATACATAATACAAACATAATATAGATAATAACGATGAGATGACATGAATATTCTATTACATAAAATATAAAATTGTAACACAACTAATATTCATTAATACTTGGAAATGCTTGGATATTGATTCACTACGCTTTTAACTTTCAAAACTCAAATCGATATTCTACAAACTACGGATATACTGAATATGTAGTAGCAGCAGAAAAATTCCTCAAGTTTGGTGATGACGTGAGAGGTGATGGTGATTGAATGAGTAAATTGTAATGTATGTAAAAAGTAGTGGTGACAAAATCAGTTGAGGTTGAGAAATATTATTGCAATTAACTTTTTGCAGCTTTAGCTAATTAGTAAACACTAAACTACGTAAATGAAACCGTTCTGAGTAGAGTAGAGAGTATATTGAATAGTATATTGAATCGTATATTGTATAGTTATAAGTATAGTGAAATATTTTGTATTAGTATCCTCTGAAAAGTTTTGGGGTAAGTAGTAAGTACTGAAAGTAAGTATAAGTAGAACTACATTACAGACAGATACAATAGAAGAAATATTATGAAAGTGTGCAAAAAGGAAAGACAGGTTGAAAAAACAGTTGCACGATACATTAGCACTGTACTGTAGCTGTAGTGCAAATGTATAAAAGTTGAAGGCAACCAAATTGAAGGGCTAGGCATGACAGGGGCACGTACATAAGAAAATACTCTAATGTAAATGTAACGTAATGTACTTATACCATGTTCCCGTTTTAAGGTTAAGTATATTACACACACAGATGTAAGTATGCATTCATAAGTAGGTAGTACTAGTACCTTTAAGTACAAATTAGTTATGTCTATTAAAACATGTGTAGTATTTCTGTATAGATATATAGATGGGATAGTAAGGGTTTGGTTTGGCGAAGATGGGGATGGGATAATTAGGCGGAAAAAACCTCAATGAGTATGTCTGCACATATTTCACGGAGATATGGAGATCAGATAAAAAGGAATGGGGAATGATGCCAACAGTTTTGTTATGCTACAGTATAGTAATAGTAATATGTTAGGACAAGACAGAGTTTGAGTTAGTACAGATACAGAATACTTCGCATGGCAATGGCAATGGCATGGCAAGGTAAGTGATGAGAGTGATGGGAGAGAAAGAGAACATTGAACATTGACTGTACAAATGAAGGAAGGAGTGAGAAAAACTTAGTCAAGAGGAAAAGGAATGATTCCCAACGGGAATAAGTGTCTGTTCTACATAGAAGAGAATAGATAGCAAATAAGAATTGAGTGACGACGACATAAATACAAGAGAGAGGTAGATTGACTAAAGAGATAAACACAAATGATGACAAGACATTACAAATAGAGTTTCCATCTTCTATCCATACAGATCCTAACATTAGTAAACTGTGTATACAAAAAATACATACCTATAGTATTAGTGTACTGTTTTGTATATATATTTAGTACTGATATACTTATAGAGGTAAGGAGAAGAGAAACATGGAAAAGACAAAGACAATGTGAGAAGATTATGCAGAAAGGAGTTAGAAAGATAGATAGATCAATTGGGATTAGTAATAGTAGTGCAATTACAAACAACTACACTACAACTACGTAGTATAAGTTAGACTGACTAACTGTTTACTACTAAATCACTAACGAAATGCAAGCGGAAAAGTTTTCCTATTTATTTACTTGACTTAGGCGTAAGTCAAATCAAAGTAACGTAGCGCAACGGTTAGTAAATCCAGATACAAACACATAATATCAGAGTAGAGTACAAAAAACGTGCAAAAAGTTTGATTAGTACAAATTACAGATAGGTTCTAACATATAAAGGCTAGTAATATTAAACTACACATTTACAGATACAAATACAGAACAGACAGCTATACAAAATACGTTTCACTCCTGCTATGCTCATGATAAATATATTATTATTATTATCACTGCACTGCATGACTACAAATTGAGAGCATGAGAAAATTTCGTATGGATTGGCAACTCTACCTGTCGAGAATTTGGGCTATCACTTTGAGCTGCTGAAAGCATAAACTATAAAAAAAGATTGGAGTGATCAAAAATCCGTTTTACGTCCATTCACAAAAATTTTGTATCTTTTTAAAGTAAGTAATTAAAGAGGTTAGTTTTTCTAAGGTAAATACATACATAGGTTACTAATAGGCTACAGAATAGTTAAGAAAGTTAGTAAAAGTAAGGTAAGTATAAATACTATAGGTTTAGTTAAGTTGGGTTTGGATTTTCCCTTCTAGTCACAAAAAAGATCTCTCACTTCAATGAATACAATTAGGATAAAAGGATTGAGATTGAATAGAATTAATGTGAGAGAGATGTTTGTGATCTAGTTGCGGAAACATTATTATAGTTCATTAAATCATCATCATATTTTATCTACTTGGTAGTACGTAGGTTTTAAAATTAGTATAATTATTAGTTTAGATTTGTAAGTTAATATGTGTACAAATGCAGCATAACATAAATAGAATACATTAGACAACAGATAGTTAGTGATAGATGCGTGTAGGTATGTGTAATTAGGAAAGATAGCAGAAAATAGAGTAGTCAACGAAAGGAAGATGTAGATGTAATAATGTTGAATGCAAGTAGATTGAAGAGCTGAGAAGAGCATTAACTATAAGTGGGGCGTAGCTCGGATATCATAATTTATTACTGAACAAATTCCCAAGTGTCCAACTGTGAAGCCAAATAATACAATGGAAAATACTCGCTTGGCCTTTTAAAGCTACGCCCCTCTGCTTTTGATTCTGATACACATCTGTAGCTGTGCTAAATATGTAGTACTACTGTATTGCACTGTAAAGTGTTTTGTTGTGGGATAGGGATATAGACGTTTTATAGTCACAGTCACATCCACATCACAACGGAACACATAAATGCAATACAATAGTAAGCAAATAGGTAGCCTCACATAAACCATACAATAGAAAATACAAATACTTATCCCGAGATACACAAAAAGGAAAAATGCTATTTGCTTTCGCTATGTAGTTGTGTATTCGAGTGTAAACTGCAGTAGGTAGGACTTTAGAAAGCGACGGAGTGTCATGACATGACTCTGCACGAGTGCAAGGAACATCACATCAAAAATTAATAACTAAACCAGAACACGGGAAAGTAAGTAGCAGATTGTGGAAAGGCTTTCACTTCTCTTTCACTTTTGTGAGTTGGATTTAAATGCCAAATGCTGTGACTTTCCTGTGTATTTCGAATTCAAAGTTCCAAATTTTTATTTCTTTGCAATTATTAATCGCTATTTGCAATTACTACACAAAAATAACTCCCCAAAAATCTACTTAAAAATGACAAAAATATTTTTCATTTTAAAAATCTTACTTTTTCACATATTGTTTTTATTCTCTTTGGTCCATAAGGATGTCGTAGGCACAAAGTGCACTCATGTACAGTGCACCATGTGCATATCCAGGCATATGGTTAATGGTTCCACTTGCATTTTATTTACAAGTCTAGTCAACTGATTTAACGTAGAATTTAACGCTCTTCTAACTTAAAATCCCTTTCAGCAATGGGTTTCCCTTTATTAGCCTAACGTTGTCTATTCATATCATTGGAACAAGCGTAAAATTCTCTAAGGTAATTAAAATTGCCTATTGATCTTGGTTGTACTGCATAATACTCTGTACTCTGTGCCTAGGACATAATATGTAGTATACATAAATCTCAAAATTTAGTTTTTAAATTAGATACCTACCTAAATGTGTACTAGGAAAAATAATTTTCTACTAAGGTTTTGCATAGAAAGTCAACTCATGTCTTGAATAACTTTCAAGGATTTGCTTGCCTAAAATATTTAGGTAGAGTTGAGGGTAGAGAAGAGAAGATAAGTAAACAGCAAGAGCAAAAGAGATTTCGTGTAGTAAAATTAATGCTAACTATGCTACTAGGAATATCGATTTAATATAAAGAAGTTAATGAAGTCGACTCAACGGGGAATGTAAAATTGAAACGAGAACACGTTACAAGGGATTAATAGGGATATACATAATAACCTATTTGTTATGTACACAAAGACAGAAAGATTAATTAAAAGATTGAGCAAAAATACACGAAATATTCATACTTAGGGAAATATCACTACTCATTAGTAGTACAAATATCAGACTACTACGTAAATGTAAGTAAAAAAGAGAATATCAAGAGAAGGCAAGAGAATTGACTGAAATTAGCCAAGAACATTCGAGAGAGAAGAAAATAAATTAAAATAGAGTCACAAGACATTCTTTAAAATATGCTTACAATACAACATACAATACAAATATAAAATATATACAATACATGAATAAGTAGTACGACGAAATTTAAAAATCAAAGAACCCTAACTTTTAGCTACATTAATTTTTGTACAGATATAATATAGTACCGTTGGCTTGTGATTTCTATTTTTTATTTCCAACAAAATAACAGTTAAAAAATGTTTTATGTAAAACCGAATCCTGAATGAACCATTTTCATTATTATTACGCCTAAGAATGTAGACATGGACCTTATGATATGAATATCATTCTATGTATTTACATAAGAAAAATAGAAAATTAATTCTCCCCTAACATTTCCCTGCGTCCACACGTTAAAGATATATTTTTAGCATTCATTTCGAATATAATGTTTAAGTTTCATTGCTTAGAGTAGAAGTAGCATTTATGCCTTAGAAAAGTCATCTTAATGCTTGTTAAATAAAGGAAAGTTAAGTAGCCTTTATTCTTTATATATTTTGGGGCTTTGCATTGCACGCTATCCGATATTTGATTGCACTACTTTTGTATACGGAACTGAGAGACTGAGTGAGTGACTCTGAGTTGAGTTTGAGGATGAGAGAGATTCATGAGATGAAAGAGATGTGTAACCGTAGAACTAAAGAAATTGAAGATATTTACAAAAGAAATGGAGATACTAAGACTAGAGAAGAGAAAATATATGTATGGGAAGTTTAGCACAAGAGCTAGTAAGTAAAGTAAAGTACAAAAAAGATAGATATGTAGTCAGAACAGATAGCAAATGCAAGACCAGGCCAGACCAGGGATTGGCATAACGTAAGCACTAAGTCACGAAAGATAGAAGCAGGCAAATTGCTCCGAGAAAAGTCAAGATGAGAAGAATACGAATAAAATATCTTTAAAAGAAAAAAAAATTTGACAGGACTAGTGTTACGTATATGTAGTATTAGAGCAGAAAAAGGGTTGGCTTTTAAGAGCCTGGTACAACAATGGAAAATTCTTGCCTTTTACCTAACATAACCTAGGGAAAATTACCTTTTAATCCAGCCCACTCCATAAATATGGCCTTTAACACAATGTACACCAAAAAATCTGGCCCTTTAACACAACCCGCACAAATCTGGTTGTACGCCACAAGCGACAGAATTTGAAGATTGCGCTTCAGAAATCGTAGGAAGAAACGTTTGGAGTTTTTAGTCTGC
>JAQFYC010002977.1:0-22677 GCA_034694165.1 Tomocerus mixtus | reverse complement strand
AAAATAGTGGTGATCGTGATGCTCATCCTCGATTTAGCAAAAAGGATGCTGATCGTAGTGAGTTTGAAAAACATTGGAGTTATCTTTTAGGAGAAAGAGAGAAGACTGAAGAAAGTCCAACCGAGGAGCCTGCGACTCAACACAACGCTGTACTACAAAACAGCCTTCCCATATGTCCCCAAACCACCTTCAACTTGACGGCAGAAGGAAGTGTTAATGAAAATAGTGGTGATCGTGATGCTCATCCTCGATTTAGCAAAAAGGATGCTGATCGTAGTGAGTTTGAAAAACATTGGCGTTATCTATTAGGAGAAAGAGAGAAGACTGAAGAAAGTCCAACCGACGAGCCTGCCACTCAACACAACGCTGTACTACAAAACAGTCCCCCAATTACATTCTATGAGATTGTAGAAGGCGGTGATATTTTTGATCTTGATCATATTTCCCAAAACAGCGATCATGGTCGTGACTGTGACAGTCCATCCAGCTCCTCCGATGAGGCTACGGACTACAGTGATAACAGTAGTATTAGTGGTCTAAGTGATCTTGATTCCCATCGTTCCAACTCTGGGGAAGAATCAACCACCTTCAGTGACACGACAGACGGCAATGATAGTGACGATAGTATTATTGATCTTGACGATATTAGTAGTGATCTTGATGATCATATTTCTCAAAGTAATGAAAGGAATCGTGATACAGACAGCCAACCAATAGCCTCCGATGAGGCGACAGAATTCAGTGATAGTGGTAGTAGAGTAAGTGATATTGATTGTCATCGTTCCCTCTCTGGGAAACAAGGTCCACCACCCTCCTTCTTCAATGAGACGAAAGACAGCAGTGATAGTTATAGTGTCAGTAACAGTGATTATGATTATCATTGTTCCAATGTCGATTATATTGATCTTGATCAGGACATCCCACCAATTTCACCAAAACCAATCACCTTTAATCAGGCTACAGAAGGCAGTGGCAGCGGTAGTAGTTTTGATGATTACCTTTCGGATATTAGTGATAATGGCCGTGGTCGCGACAGTGATGATGCCGGTGACACGTTTCCAATGGAGCCGCTGTCCCTTTCTCGGTAATAATTTTTATCATTTTTTGCTTCGCTTTAGTTTCTACTTTTAAACTATATTTGACATTACTAATTTTAAACTATACCTACGCAGTCATTGACAATTATCAACATTAATAGTATATCCAAATAGTATTAATTAAATTTTGCTATATTTATGTGCAAATGCATTCTATATAACGTTTTCTTAGACAGACCGCTAGACAATAGATGATTTACTCAATCCCTCAGTTTGCCTTATACTCAGCGAAAAGTTCGTGTTTGGTAGCCGAATGGAGCAGGCAATAGTACTGTTGCCTGTTCCTTGCGGCTGCCTAACACTCGGACTTGTCCCTCAGTTTAACGCAAAGTGAGGGACAACCTAAATAGTCTATTGATAATCGGCGAGTCATTTTATATTACTTTAATATTTAGGGGACAAACCCGCATAAATTAAAAATTATATATATACACATATACACAATATATATTCACTGTTTGTGGTTTGGGACTGGACTGGAATAATTATGGTGTAAGAGAATTTAGGTAGAAAAATTTTAAATGTCAGATGTGCGCTATGGCATGTCAAACAATATATTAGTATGCTAGTTAGTAGCCCTGTATTGTCTAAATTTCTAAACTCTAAAATCTCTTCAATAAAACTACTTCGCGCTCGTTTGGTATATAGATATATACAATTATACTAAGTTGTTATGAGTAATGTTATACTAAGTTATATTCCGTTTTCTGTTGATTGCGAGTTAAGTGCATTGTGCACCTTCAACTTTAACCTTTCAATTTACAAAACTGTAATTGTATCAACTGTAAAGTCAGTCAGGTTTATTCAAATTCAAAAAGTAACTTACTGCATTAAAATCCTGTTCGATATCGTCTGCGTAAAGATCAATGTCCACTCCTTCTGCTGTCATTTCAGCCTTGCCAGTTTAGTTGTGGTAAATCAGTTTTTCGTCGGTGTAACTTCAGTTTTGTATTTCAAGTTAAATTTACAATTAAATTGACCACAGTAAACTTAAGTTACAAGAACAGACCGACAGCCGATAAAGTTGAGATAAGAATAGTACATAAAGCTACTGTGGCGGTAGGTTTAGCAGGCGAAGACATTGAAAAATGGACCCTCCGGTTCCCCGAGACGCGCTTGTCCATATTTACAGAGTACAAAAAATACAAACTTATTCGCTGTATGTGAATGGTTGGTGAATGGTATGTATGGTTATAACCGTATAACTTTTGTAGTAAATTAAAATCCGAAAACGTTGCGTTGTAGTATTGCGGCAACATTGCATTGACATCGCAACTTTAGTACATAAAGTGGTATGCAGTACACATACTAGGAGAATAAGAAAAGCGTATACGTTTGCATGGGCAAAGTAGACGGGTTTTATATTCCTCCACATGTACATTAATATAATAAGCTGATTTTATAAGGGCTAACGTTTTGGTACGATATAAAACTATAGAAACTGGGCACACTGGGGCACCCAGTAACTATATATTGCCCATTCACTTTACAGTATTGCAAGGTGTAAAATTTAGTAGGAAATTGGCCTTTATGATGTCCCATTGGCTCTTATTGTGAGTTTGTCTAAGGGATTGAGTGTGCCGATGTTCAAAAGTTGTGTTTAGAATTAGATTCTACAGTTGTGGGATAAACAACTTAAAATGTGGAGTTAACAAGTAAACATTTCATTCCAATCCACTTAAATTGTAAATACAGTTGAAAATTCTTTAATAATTTAATTAAGATAAAATACAATAAAGATATAATTTGTTTGACGTTTTGAATATTGTTGTTTCAGCCCTGAGGAAGAAGATATGTTTCAGCTTCCCGATCAGATGGACAATTCGGCCGAAGCAGAACCTCTGTTACCTGTGCACTCAAGTCAGCGGCTATCTAATAATAACGTGTTTCACTTCCAATCCCGGGCTGAAGCAGACTCCTCCACTTCCACTGTCACCTCTAATGACAATACTTTGGCCGAGGACATCTCTCAAATAAGTGAAGACAATGAAGCGGAAGCTGATGTGTTGGATAACGAAAACAGATCTTCAGTCGCTGTTCTACCGGTAATTGATGATTCAAAAGAGGAAGAAGAGGCCTCAGGAAGCAACATCTTGGACAACGAGGTTGCGAGGTAAAGAGATATTTTTTATTTATGCTACATGTCAAACTTGTTCTTCATAATATTATGCAATATGAATGTGGAATGGTATAATGCTTCAAGTTTGTCTTAACTTTTACGTATTAAAACGAAATGATCAGTAAGCAAAATAAACTAATTTTGTCATTTTGTTTACAGTGGAGCTCCAGAAGAAAATAATCCATATGCTTATCTAGATAGAGAAGAATTTTGTTCTGAACGATTTAAAATCGAAATTAATGGGCTCCCAAAGTTTTTCGGCTATGGGGTAAGTCATTATTTACCTTAATTATGCATCTTTCCGTATGCTCATAACAGTTGCATATCTTGAATGTATTTATATTTTATTTGAAATTGTAAATTTTTAGCAATTGAAAAAATTATTGAACGACAAGTTACAACTAAAAGCCCATAAAATTAAGCCACTTCCTAATGGCAAAGGCGTTGCGTTTGTTAACTTCAAATCGGAACAGGATAGAGAAAAGGCACTTGAGAGTATAGAAGGCTATGTTTGGAAAAAGTGCACCTTGACAGCAGTAGTAAGTATAATATATTTGAAAGTTGAGATACAATTCTTTTTTCAGCTATCTCCGTTTTTAATGATAATCAAAGTCTTAAGGAATGCCAACTTAATTAAATGAACCATTAGCTGTTTTGTCAAACTAAATGTTGTCTTTGAAAAAACTTAGACCGCCAAGCCGGCCCAAGATCCTCTAGTCCGTAAGCGGTCCTATCAGCAAGCTATGGGGGCTGAAGAAGAGGAAGGAGTAAAAGAAAGTGCTAAAGATTTAGTTAGAAAGGCGACTGCACCATGGGGCGATGTCGCTTACAGTGAACAAGTAATTTTCTTAAACTATACTCATAATCACCACCACTGATTACGAATACCTGTTACTTGTAGAATGTATTAGATTAAATTGGAAACACTTTTGTTTTGCTTAGTTACAACGTAAGAATGCTGCGGTGAACGATGTAGTGAAATTAATCTATCAAGGCATTGCTAATGTTAATTCGGATGTACTCGCTAATGGAACCTACCCAATAGCACCAATCCTTCCTTCGCCGACCAAAAAGGGATATAGAAACAAGTGCGAATTTACCATCGGTTAGTAAGGCTGTATTTTTTTTTTCATGCACATGTACCTTCCCTGTACGAATGCGAATTGTCAATAATAATACTAATTGTGGTTATAGGGTATAATCCAGACACCATGGAAAAAACTGTTGGGTTTCGTGTGGGCAGTTACAAAAAAGGATCAACGGCGGTAGGACCAATAGATGAATTAACTCACATACCACCAGTAATGATTGATGTTGTGAAGGGATTTCAAAATTTTATCCGCTCCTCTGAACCTGATTTCGATCCATATGATCCCGAAACTCATAATGGGCTATGGAAACAGCTAACCGTACGGATAGCACGGAATGGAGTATTGGTTGTACTGCTAATCAGTGGAAGAGTGAGTAACTATATCGTTCTCCTGCTATATTCAGATGATAAACATTTATGGCTGTTCAACCAATGAAAATTTAATTTTTCTTTGTATAATGTAATATAGCAACTTGATGAAGATTTACTGGCCAATGTAAAACTTGCGATTAAAGAATATTATGCTACTGACATCACAGTATCTACCTTTCTGATAAAGGTCACCGAATTCTCCGGAGAGACAGAACGGAATAAGCCTGAAGTTTTATTTGGTAGCGGCTACATACTTGAAGAGCTGATGGGATTGAAATTTAGAATATCCGCTGAAGCATTCTTTCAGGTTAACACCACGGCAGCTGAGGTATGTGCCGGAAAAACAATAAATATATTCATGCAATAAATGATAGATGGTAGACATTTATAGATTTAATTAAAAGTAATTATGCATTTGTCAGGTTTTATATTCAACTATAAAATCTGTAATTGGGATCGACACCAAAACCACTGTCCTGGATGTCTGTTGTGGGACAGGAACGATTGGCCTATGTCTTGCCCGAGATTGTGCACAAGTTATTGGGATTGAAATGAATGAAGACTCAGTGACGGACGCCAAAGAGAACGCGTCGTTAAATGGACTGGAAACTAAATGTCGGTTTTACGCCAGCAAAGCTGAAAACGTGCTGGAAGCCATATTTGGCATGATCACGTTTGACAAGTTAGTTGCCGTCGTCGATCCTCCCCGTGCTGGTCTTCATAATAAAGTGATTCACACGTTGCGACGAAATGAGAAGTTTGACAAATTAGTGTACGTCTCATGTGATCCTAAAGCTGCGCTAAAGAACTTCATTGATCTAAGCCGTCCTGTTTCCAAAAACTACAAAGGGGAACCATTTTTTCCTACCAAGTTTATACCGGTTGACCTTTTCCCTGATTCAGCACTTTTCGAATTGATAATCGTATTCGAAAGAAGGGCACCTACGCCTAGTGTAAAGAATGAATGATTGTGTTGAGGTTTTTTGCACTCTTATTAAGTTAACTGTTGTGTAATATTAATTTTTAAAAAGTGAACTTGCATGTCTGAAATATTTTGTTTTTCTTGTTTTATGTTCTCAATATTATAAACAAAGGCAAATATACAGAGAACTGTCTAATCAATAAGTTCAGAATAAATCAGTTGTTTTGTTATTAATATTTTTTCGTGTGATATTTTGTGTATATCTTAAATATAAAATGCTTACTGTCGGTTTAGTTTAGTGTACTACAGTACTCTAAGGTCATGGGCAATCTTTTTTTTATTGAGAAGCAGTTTCAATTAACAAGTAAAGGTAGATAAATGTGTCACACTGTAACTGGAAGTCTAACCTTTAATTGTCTAGTATCCATGCATAGAAAAAGAAAACAGTATGCATCAAATCAGCATAGTCCCGTTTCCTATGTAGTCCAAGTTTAGCATTAACATAAATTTAGCGGTTTCCAATTCCAGTCAAGTTTATTTTAGTTTAACGTCGTGAACCACGCAACATGAAATGCACTGCTCTTCTAGTCTATTGATAAAATTCATTGTCATTGAATAAACAAATTTGGTAATAAGATAATAATATTTGCTACGTAGTATTGCTCTGTTGGATATACCTAGTAGAACACTTATTACAGAAAATTGGTTTACCTGTGTTTATTTCATTAGGTTTGCTATGAGTGTTAAGTATATATATTATCAGGAATACTTTAACATTCGTGTCAAGATATTGGGCTGAGCAATTATAGGAACATTACCACGTGCATATTAGATGTAGAATTAGAACTATTGAAATTACTACTGTAGCCTACAGTTAACCTAAAAGTCTATTTTATGTTATCTCATAACTATTACACTAGTTGTACTATGTAGTATCTTTAATTTCAACGTACCCTTTGTTAGTTTTTATATTTAGTATTCGTATCATTCAGTAAATATTATATCATCAAAAGGTGTAGGCTAACCAGGGAGCCAGGAATACCTGGCTTGCCTTGCTGCCCACCATACACCGATTTAGGGTGTATGACCAGTACAAAATTATTTATACTGTCGCTGACGTGGTAGTTATTTCATTCCAAAACCTACCATTATATCAATTTGCTCTACGCACACTGATACTGTTAGTAATGCTTGATTGCCGTAGTCTGTGTTGCTAAAAAGGTTTGAATTCTTGAGAACATTATTATCTACCAAAAAGAGTGGCTTGAAATTATTTAGATACTTATATTCTTTATTTTTTATGATGCTATATGCTATGAGATATTAGATACTCACTAATATTGACGAAGGTACTGGCTTCGATAAGATGCGATATGGAGGAATATGCGTTGCGAAATATCATGCATTAAGGTATGATGATCATGACCATATTTAAGTGGCATAGAAGCCTGGCCATTTAAATTGTTTAGCATATTGAGGAGTAGGAGAACTACTCCACTTTTAGCCAATATAGATAGAGGTTAATGCACGTAAAGACAGTCAACCTGTCATTCATGTAAATGATTCCAAGATAAGCAAATCAAAATGTACTTTCAACTTCAAATCTTGACATGGAAATGACTTGCCTTGCCTTGTCACTGACAATTCAGATGTAGCTCGTACGCTCCTAGTGCAAAATGACGAGTATTGGTATTGCTACCAGACCAAAATCTACGTGACACATAGCTATGTACTCAATAAAGTATAACAATGGCATGGTGGTAGCACAGTTCTTTTTCTAGCCATGCAACCACAATAATCATGGTCATTAGTAGCAGTGCCAATTTCAACCATACGATTTCTATAATATTTTGAATGATTCTACCAATAACTGCAATTAATAGCTTGAAGCACTTTTTCCTATATAGAGACCACCACAAAACTGAACATGGGATATATGAATGTACTAATTATAGTAAGTATAAAGGTTAGGTATCAGCAGCATTATCAATTTTGTGGAAGTAAATAATATATATAGGCATATAAAATTTTATAATATTATACTGAATACATCCAATTTCCATAATGAAGTTGATACATCTTTTCTAACTGGAGTTTTCAGTCAAATCAGACGACAACAAGCTAAAAAAAAAGTATAAATAATGGCAGGAGATCTAGCATGAAGCATTTAAGTATTTATTCGTGAATTATAAAGTTGTATGTGAGAAATTGACTAAAAAGGTCTCTTCGGTAGACCTATTTGCAATTTGCACTTGTGCCAGTTATACAATATGTATGTACTACATATATGCGATACTAAATCATAATAGTCGATATCGCTTTTGTGTATACTAATAGGACTAGGTATATTTCTGACAGTAGTTATGTCGTCCAATCTAAAGTGTGTATCGCTGTTTAATTTCATAGCATGAGTCTTGTGTATACATTTCTCGGTAAATAGTGGAATAAATAGTTTAGTTTGAGCTCAGTGTTATACGAAGGTGGTCGTGGTCGTGGCCTATGGCTCTTTAAAGGGAGGAGACAAAAGTGAGAGAAAGGCTACTTTCCACTGGCTTTCATTCCTCATTCGTCTTACGCTTTCCCCGAAATACCAACTCATTTCTTAACTTATCGTTAGGGACCTAACCAAGCTAGCAAAAATTAACAACAAGTCTGACTGGCTATACTTAACATAACCTACATTATAATATACAAGACGACATAATTTCTTATTCTGAGGTCACTGAGGTGCACTGGTAAGTTAATACATACCTTATACTAATCTGATAGTGTTGATGCTAATGTATTTAATATATTATGTTTAATGTAGGCAGAAAATGCTATCATTTTGCTGTGAATCGTGTGATACGTTCCTAATTTGATGTGTCTGGTTTTGACTATTTAATATATAAATCAGTGCATAGCATTAGCAGTATAGACAATACATGCCTTACCTCACTACACAAATAAAAGCAATGTACAATAGTGTATTAGTTTTGCAATGATAAAAATAAGTATTATAATATAAAGTCATCTTTAGATGATTACTGACTGAGTAACTGACCTAAATGATTTATATAAGTAGGTACATTATAAAGGTAAGTCATTTTGCACAGCGTCATTTGATGGCAAGGTAAGCTAATTAATACGTACTTGTATTGTAAATTGTAAATGTGTGATAAAGAACTGGGTAAGTGTGTGTGGGGTAGGAAAGTATGTAAAGTCGGTTTAAAATCATATTAGGATTATTCACGAATAGAAAAAAGCCCCGATCATGCAATTTTCGATTTAAGATTCATGAAAAATTGAACATCCTATAAAAACTTTATTTTCCTTCCTTCTGGCAGAAAGTACATAAAGGCTAACACTTCGCATCTGTCATAGTTCCAAGGAAAAATAATTCAAACCTAACCCTTCCAAAAGTTCTAAAGTCTTAAATTCCAAACATCGTAGATATTCTAGCGGTGTAACGAAGTATAATTTAGCAAGTAAACACGTGTATATTTAAGTTTGGAAGAATGGAAATGAAATTATTTATATAAATTCTACAATGTAATAAACGATTTTACTAGCTTTATGTTTAGAACAAATATAGTAGATTTTGATTGGCATTTTGCGTTATTAATCGGATTAATTAACTGGCTTTACTGAGCATGTGTCTGGAATGCCCATGTTTGCTTTATACACAACCTTGAGGATCCTGGAGCACAGTATCTAATATTTTCTGCACAGTACATTTTAATTCCGCGTTTTAACCTTCTAAGACAAACAACACAGGACACTATTAGCAGTGGTTATCTTTGGTAGTATTTGCACCAAGCCATATCACCAGTTTTACAGTAGCTATTCAATCATACATAAAATGGGTTCTGGAAAATGGAAGACCTCTACTGTCATTTTAAAACTGTAAATATATATTTATTTTCCAAAAACCATAGATCAAAACACATTATGTGGTTATATTGTCCCACCATAATAATATGAAGATCAAATACTCAGATTGAAATTGCTCTTACGTTTTTAAGCTTGCTGTATATTTGTATAATAATAATATATATATTCTTGAGACTATTACTACGTATTAGTCTCAAGAATGCAATAATTTTCAAGAAGTTACATATTTCCACTTTCCATAACCAACGCATAATTGCTGTACAGTATAGGTACCTAGTGTTGGGAAAGGGATGATAATGGTATTTAATGTCCGCTTTTATGTTTGATATTTTATGTAAAATAATGGAATTCGTCTCAATAGTAAATAAATTAGAATTTAAAAATAATTCTTTCCAGAGAAGTCTTCTTTCACTTAACATGAACTGTTATATTTCAGAAAGGTTTGTGAATTCATTTGCATACAGTTGCTTTCCTATACTTACCTAACTTATACTAAGGTCATCTAAAATATAACTTCAAACTATGCACATACTATATTTAGGAAGGATGTCTATGTCAAGGTGTCATGAAAAATACTCAGGTTTTGAAGCAAAGTATCACTATTTAATTTCTTTTCTTTCTAAGTAATGAGAAACTTCTATTACTCAACAACTCAATTTTATTACGTTGTTTGAGGAATGCAGCACAAATTAATTAGTCTGCTCTCCTGGTATGCGGGTACATTAATCTAATCGTTATATTATATTTATTTTGCTTCTACATAAGTAGTGTGTTTGGTTCGCGAACGGCACACACACACATAGAAACATACCAGTATTGTGAGTTTTAGACCAAAAATTTCTTAAGCAATTCTTAAGTATTATGTATCCATATTTTGTTGGCTTTACAGGTGCGAATTGAATGAAGCAATAGTTCTTTCTTGTAATTGTAAAGGTATTATACTTGTGTGAGACACTTTTATACTTATACATAGACAATTCTTCATGCACAGTGTATAGTAGTGCAAACTCTGCAAACTTTCTTATATACCTACTAACATTATATAGGAAGCGCTGTTCATCGTTGGAATTCTTGTTTGCGTTTTTCTGCTCTGAAAATTCAACTCATTGTCCAGAGTGTCCAGTTAGGAGAAGAAAGGGGGCTCGTAGATACACCGGAGTGGACCTATGCTGACACTGACTGGACATTCGAACTCATTCTTCAATAAGCTGCCAAAGCAGCAACGTTTACCTTGAGTATTTACTTGCACAGGCATAGCTGTGATACTCTGTTATGTAGTGATGAATTATTCTTCTGAACGAAAGTGCACTTGTTATTTTTCTGTTCCTGTCCTATTGAGTTTTTGAAGTGGAAATCCAATTAAAATTATTTCCAACTTTCATCTGCTAACATTAAATTGCTCCAAAGTTCTATATAAACTTCTTATAATTGACAATATATATTTAATGTTTCCATGAAAAATTATGAAACAGTGCTAAATATAATTTGTACCTGATAGTATTCTGTCGTTTCATTAATTTATCTGTTTTTAATACTGTGATTGTGGAGAGGAGAATTAAGTTTTGAAGACTGTGAACAAACAAAGGAGAAGAGGAGGAAGAAAAGAGAATCATGCTACAACTACCGATTCTCTTGGCAATTGGATGCCTCACGGGCATTCAAAAGAATTGCCCTAACCCTTCGCCAATAATGAATTGTAAGTGATATTTTACATTTTATTAGTAGTAATCTCGGATTATGATATGATTTTGTCAATAGAAAATTAATTTTATATTGCATCAAAGATTACTACAGTATTGACTAAGTACTTAGACTTTTTGTCATGGTTGGCTTTTTGGAAAAAGAATAGTAAAATGATATACGGTAATTAGTAATGCTTGTTTGACTTACTACTAAAGCAATGCATTTTTTAGAATACTTACAGATAGTTTGAATTAGTACCGTAAATTCTTAAGTGTAAACGTAACATTTTAAATATGCGACTGTTTTGTGAAACACTGCATACCTGTCTGTGAAAATTTATGTATTTATTTAGAGTTCAGTGATTTCTTAAAAATATTGTTATAGTTTTCACTAATTTTATTATATTCCATACGTAGCGTACAATCCATCTTAGCAATTAACGGTTAGCTTTGGTTAACTGGATATATTTGTGAAAAAAGTATAATGTGTATTATTGTGCATGTAGTACGTGCTGTAATATGGGTGTCTAGCATACCTATATGTATTTTAGTAAATAATTACGTAGAACAAATAAAATTTTATGTACAGCTAACAATTTTTCAATAATACATACATTGTTGTTTGCCAGTTCAACTAAAAAATATATGGAATCCTACAAATCCATTTCTATCGAGGAACTACGAAAATGGTACTTGGGTCACCAACAAAATTGTCCATGATTCGAGCGTGCTAAAAGGTCAAATGTTGCGGGTGGCACTTGTTAATGTGAGAATTTTTTTGTGTATTATATATTTGCAAATTGCAAAATACTAGTAATAAGCTTTGTCGTTGTGATATTTATCTATTATATTGCTAATTATATGCTAATTATATATTGCTAATTAAAATAGGAAGCCCCGTGGGTAACTGCGAGCTTCTCTGCTAACAATTCAGTGGTGGGGGTTGCTAAAACAGTACTGGGGGTTTTAAGAGAAAGTCTTGGCTTCGATTACCAACTGGTATTTCCCGAGGACAACTGCGTTGGATATTTTGATCCGAAACTACAACAATACACTGGAGTTGTAAAACTTCTCAATGAAGATGTAAGCATTGGATATTTATTATGACTTGTTTAGATGAATATTCTAATAGTGCTTTACTACATATAGGTACATGTAGTATTTTCTAGGTTTTTATCATTATAATCCAACGAATTGAGACTGAAGCGAGTTTATTTAACAGAAAGCAGATTTTGCCCTGACTTATATGAGCATCTTACCTGAGCGATCGGACATCCTGGATTTTTCAAGACCACTTGGAGAGGAGCGATGGGTCATTATGATGAGTCGACCTCAGGAGACAACTGATGGTGATGGATTAGTTGCTCCGTTTCAAGCAGAAGTAAGATTATTTATTTACAAGTGCATACCGCATACATTAAAATTAACTATAGTTCATACATGGGATACAAATAAACAGTTACAGTTAGAGTTCAATACAGAAGCCCATATTGTGCAAAATCCATTTCAGCAGTTGTCTCAGATTTACCAACCTACCTTTTCTGAACTCTAAAATAGGACTAAAATATTTGGCACTACATCAGTTTATCTTCATGAAAAGAAACCGTAATCATAATTTCGACAATTTATCGTCCTGTCAGCCTTGACTTATGGTTAGCTAGAAGTCAGAATCAGAAGTGTAATATTTGGTAGCCTATAAAAATTCAGTTGCTAAAGAACAAATTTTTATAATGACGATAATGATGCATTACAAAGAGCTATAATTTAGTTTTTCTTTACGTTTTTGAATATTATATAGCGGACAGCTTCACAAATACAAGATAATGTTACATGATAGTATTGTTTAAAAGTACTACATGCTTATATCATAGTTTCCATAAACTCTGTAGAAGAAAAACCCAAAAGCAAGCACACTCCGTCCCGTCTCACGTTCTCTACGCCGAAGTTTACATTAGTTTCCCTAGTATCACAATGCCCATAGCAAGCCAACCTTAATGAACATATTTTAAGTTGTAGGAAACCTCCAGAACAGATGTATGTATATATAATATAGTAATATATATTATATATGTGCTAATACTACTATATAATCCACAATCCATAAAATTTTATGAATTATATTGATACATACAACGCAGCAATTCATAAATTGAGTATATATTATATATTATAATATTTCCTGGACAGATTTATAAGATGTACATACTTGCATACATGCATGGTTTAATTAAATGTTTCAATAGTTTAAAAAGCAAAGGCACTTTTAAAGCTCTGCGATTTTCATAAATGTAGTACATAAAGGCATTACATATTATGGGGTACTACGTGTGTTACGTGTACTAATGGAACTATTATAAGAATAAAGATACATTTAGTTCTATTTTACAAGGTCTCATTATTCGACCTGGGCGGCAACGTTTGCCGACGCTATAAGTACATTAAGTCGGTATCTATAATGATATGATATCCGTACTGCAATAACAAACTATATTAGGTACTGCAGTAGAGAGTATGGTGTTAGTGATATGCAATTGCTTATTTTCTTTTAACTCGCCGTTTTGAGTATTATAGACAATACGTAATTGAAATACCGATAGTTTTGAATAACTAACTTAAATAAGTAGATACCTACTCGCCAGGAAAGAAAACGGTATTGAACAATTAATGTGTACTTTTACGTAAGGAGAAAGGAAACAACAAAAAGCTGAGACCCTCATCAACTATTTGTTTAAGTTTTCTTTTATCCGGATTAGTTAGGGACTAAGGACAGAAAGACATTTAATAATCGAATGGAATAAGTAGCAGTTAACAAGAATTATTATGTATGTATGTATGCCCCATTCCACGTTACATTATTACACAGCTCTATCAATTCAAGTGCAAGCCATTTGAAGAAGTATTGATCCATTTACATATATTTTTATCCGTCTCAAGTTCTCTAACAAATAACAGCTTAAGTACAAGCTACAATAATGTAATGGCAATAGGGCACAATACTTAGCCTGACCTTACATTTTACTTATATAGGACTAAAATATGGATTCATGTTGTAGGAATTTGTAAGTAGAGCATATGCATACCTAAATACCTACTCCCACAATTAAGCATAACAGACTAAACAGACCGCTTCCGTGGCTATGGAAGGTAGTGGGGGTGGGGGGATTTACAGTCCCCCAAATACAAATTAAGCAATTCTTTATATGAATTAACATTTTTCACGTTATGAAAATATTTTCTGTATTAAGTGTCTCAGTGTCTGTTAAGAAGTTCTTTGAATTTTGTCTTCGTGTTGAGCATTTTGAATCTTGTATTTAGTTATACAATCTGCAAAACCTCTTTTTTATGCGTTTATGGCTTAATGTATTATTTGTAGCATTATTAACTTAATAATTTCAGCTATGTCTTGGCAATATTGGAATTGCATTATAAATCTTAGATGGAATAGTCATTTTGGCACTTAGAAATTTTAAAGCGTACTTTCTCCGACAAATCTTTTTAACACAGAAATACATAAGTATAGTAATGAACGTCGGAAGCAAGACTTTTATTCGTACACGTCGACTATTGTATTCATAGGCGTAGTCAGTAGTCTAGATTCATACTGTATAAACGTATACGTACTTATGTACAATATACTATGTAGGTAAGTCAACTACAGGCAGAAGAAAAAGATAAGAAATTTTATTATTGTGTGTGGTATTGGTATAAATACATCTAATAAGTACGTTTTTGCGATAAGAATGTGGGTATTTGAGCGCTTAACTTTTTATTTCGACTTTTGATTATTGCTTACGAGTTACTTACCTGTGTCCGTGTCCTATCGACTGGAACGGCATGATAAAAGAACTCACAGTCGGGAATCTGAATACATTACAATACATTTTTATCTATTCCACTATCTTTCCCGTCTCCCGTTCCGTGCTGCTCAAAAAGCGTTCACACTTATGAATTCTTAATCTGGCCTTTGCATGATACAAACCACTGAGCTGAGCTTATAAGATATTCAAGACTGTTAGCGTCAGTTTATTTCACCCTGTTGTCCCATATTATGTTTTTTTTCTCAAGGCGTGTGTTCTCTAGTGTCGCCTGTCACACTAGTCTATACTGCAGACTATCCGACCAACCAAACTCGTTATCCTTTTCTTTATCGCCTTTCTATTTGGAAGGATATTATTATCCTGTAGTGTAATTAGTATATTAAAATGTCCTGCTTCATTTATATAAGTGCGCAATAGACACAGTAATATATAAAGAAATACATTTAATACAGCGAAGTTCGAAAATAGAAAGCTATGGCACCTTAGTTATCATTATGGACTTTCACCAAGGGTGCATATGCATACATGTATGTATTAATGACCAAATGAAAAAAATTCATAACATTTTTGCTATGTTGCATTGTAAGACGTTTTCCAACTATTTATTAATTTCCATGTATCCAAATCTCTAAATTCCTTGCGGGAGAAAGAGAATAACAAACATGTATAGAATCCCATTTAATTTTGCTTCAAAGTTTAACTGGTTAATGCCATTTAAAATCTACAGCATACATAAGCAGCAAAGACGCATAATTAACCCTAACAATTTGTAGACGGTGGCGATACTGTAGCAGTGTAATATGTACTTTCACTACGGTACACTACATATTATGTAGTGTACCGTAGTACATGCAATAACACAGCCAACTTGTACGAACTTCTCCGTATGTGTAGTAATGTATGAGTCCATAAAACTAGCAAAGTTACCTAACTGCGTCGTTAATATTTGTAGCTACTTATTATGGTAAATGTTTGCTTTATTATTGAATCTAGTACTTATTGCTATTTACAGCAATTTTACGATTTGTCGTAAAAATATTAAGTATAGGTGCCCAAAATATGTATGCCTACCTATGTCATATTACCTTCGGCATATAATGTTCAATCAATGGCTCTAGAACAAGATTCAAATTGACTTTGGGATGTTTTCGTGTACTTTTGAACAAAGGTTATTAATTATTACATTGAGTAAGTTTAATGCATTGTGAATGTGTTCGTCCTATAGAGGTACTCGTATATTGTCCTACCGATAATTAGAACAATATACGCACATTTGGAAACGGTACTTACAAGACTTAGACTTGTTAGCACTTTTAAAATTACGTAATTAAAAAACTAAGAACGTATGTAATTTTGCTGCACAGTTTGAATACAGAAAAGGAATCAAAATAGAGGACTTTCATGAAATTCTCAAATAATGCCACAAAAGACGACAGTATATGCATAGTACAGATACTAGTAGTGGGCAAATAATGGGTTAGATTTTAGATAATGCAATATATACACACATAACTTTATTGTTAGAACATTGTTATGCAAAATAGCTAAATATTTTCATTGCATTGGTTATTGTAGATGATAATTAAATAACAATTATTAACGTTTTGATATTTAGACATGTGTGCATGTATTATTTTGGTAATTATGGTTATCAGCCACAGTTCGTTTCTGGACTTGACTGCCAAGGGCAAATATGTCGTAGTGTAGTATTATCTATATGCATAGGGTAAATTAAAATTAATATTCATACCTAATAGCTAAGATGGACAGTAGTAGGTGCTTGTTTAAATGTTAACCAATACCAAATCCTACGTTATGCAAATGAAAATCTATTACAATAGCTATAATATAGCATTAATACACTTCGTATCAGTAAGTATAGTTCGGGTATTACGTTAAAATAGAATGGATGGCAACATTGTCATATAAACTTATTCTAAATGTACATAATAATGTATTTGTTTAACCGCTGTGTTAGTTAGCGACCCAGCAAGGAGCTTTTCCGTTATTTCTAATCAACTGTCTATAATACGTCTTTATGTGCTTTCACTCTGTTGTCAATCAACATTATTTTCATGCTTGGCTTTACCGTGAGCTTCTTCCTATATAGCAAACATTCCTCTGGCCATTAGTTAATTGTCTACGCGGTTGAGGTGCGTTGTGCATTATTTAAGTAAGTAATATCACAACGAAATGACTGTCGTGACGAGTATTTCATATTTCATATTCCTGCGATATAGGTATCCAGTTCTTAAGCATGTAGAATCAACCCTGACAAGCATGACCTCATAAAAAGTAAGCAATAGCTTTGAATGCAAATGTGAGCCGCAAAATATTTAGAAGTCATGAGTGCTCTGGCGGACGTAAGAATAGAATATCGAGAAGACAAACAAAAATGAATGAAAAATGTTATGGATAAAGGATAAGAAATTGGCAGGACCGGCTTATCTCTTGTATGCTGTTCTAAATTATAAACTTACATGGGCAAATCATATCGACTTGGCTAAAATATGTATGTGGTAGAAGCATTAATAGACGATATCGCTTTTGGTACATAGAAAATAGAGTAATTATCAATTAGCAAAGCATTTATAACTTAAGCTGTTTGCTATGACGATTAATACATTAATAAATATTAGTTGTAAAGTCAATATAGCCGATCAAATTAACATTGTATGTTGGGGAAAAGGAAAATCGAGATTTAAAAGACGTTCTATTTAGTTTAATGAAAGTAGTCCCTTTAAAATTAGACTAAAATCCTCCATTTGCAAGGATTTAGTAGTAATCATAATTAGTATCAGGTCAGTTCTTGATATATATGTTTCCACTATTGTGATAGCATACACTTTTCTTTATGTGTAAGCGTAGAATTAATATTAGATTGCAATTTTTGTGGATATTAGTTGGCTAGTTTAATACATACAGAGTATCCCAATCCAAACTTCGCAAACTATGTATTTATGTGCAATTATTGTACAGTACAAGCATAGATATTTAGTTTATTCTATACGGAATGTATTTCGAGGATTGTATTGTATTGTGTAGGCATTAGCATTTCAGGACACTAAAAGTGGCATTAAAAATTCAAGATTATTGATGGATATAAACAGCTCGTTGTTGTAATGGGCCCCTTATAGCTAAGTAAGAAATATAATGTATACCTACCTATAGATTATATTTTAGTATGTTCTATATTCCTACGTATTAAATATACTTTACTTGTGTCCGCTGTTAAAGGCCTAGATTATCAGTCGCTTCAGGATTATTATTACATGTTGCCTAATAATAAACGTTTTCTCCCACATTGGCCTAGAATAGTATTACGATGTCCTAATTCTGGCCAATTACATTACCTGGAATGCTGGCACATATTGCTACATTATCTTCTATTGATATTGTTGCACTACTCTGCCTTGACTTTGAAGTTTGTTAGGGCCAACCTAAAATGATGATTTCCATTCTAAAATGATTATTTCAGCAGAGCCATGTAGTGGGGATATTTTATACGATATCAGCCCATTCAATAGTTAGAGTATCTTATGGAAAAATAGCTAAAGCTGGAAGGGTTGAATTTAAACTCATTAAGTTGCAGGATGAAAAAAGACTAGGTACTTCGTAAAGGTATATTAAAACTGAGGATACGGTTACAATGTAATACTTTCGAATGTTTGGTCCTCGACGTAAGCAAAAAAGACGAATACCATTAGGTAGCACCGGTCGAAGTAATTTCAATGGAATTGCTGCAATATGTAGTGCTTAAAAGTAATAACTGGCAAGTATTCTATCAATAGATAACGATTAGTAAATTGAATGCATTTCAGAAACCGTTTTATTATTCTTTTCCAGGTGTGGTATTATTTATTCGTGTCTCTGGTACTTATGGGTCCTGTCTGCTATTTGCTCATACACTTCAGAGCTTGGGTCTGCAAGGGTCATTCTACATTGGCCAGTACATACTCCATGGGACACTGTGTTTGGTTTGTATACGGTGCGCTGATGAAACAAGGCTCAGTTCTTAAACCGATTGCAGGTAAAATGTCAATATTAAATGAATAGTTTAGTACTTATTTGATGAAATATAAAGTACACAATGCAGCATTACATATTAATTTTAATGAATCCATTTTAATGCATTTAGATTCAACAAGAATATTATTTGCGACTTGGTGGATATTCGTCACCATACTTACGGCTTTCTACACAGCTAACTTGACGGCTTACTTGACTTTGTCAAAGATTCCTATTCCGTTTGATAGTTTGGACAGAGTTGGATATCGAGATTATTGGATAGCCCGAAAAGGTGATACATTGGAGGCTGTTGTCAAAGCAAAGGATACGCCGAATAATGCTTCAGCTGGACTTTTCTACACCAAAGTAATTTATTGACTCATCATTTGTGAACAACCTTTTTCTTATTTGGCAGTTACTAAAAGATTTAACTTAGTTTTAAGTAATCCGGAAAAGTTTTTCTGGACCTGTAATAATTTCCTACACATACGAGATGATCATAAGTATGCACGTCGTTTTCTACTTAAAATTGTCACATAATGTAACATGCTTTATTAAATTAATCACAGAACGGACAAAGATGGCCAGAATTCGACAAACTTCGTTACAAATTAGACAGTGGATATGGCATCTTTATGGACAACTACACTGATATCATCGAAAAAGTGAGACGAGAAAGTACGTTCCCAAAAATATTAAAATATATGCAATATACGCATATAAGCATTTTACTGATACTATAAACGATGTACTTTAATACGATACTCAACAGGATTTATATTAATATTTTTAAAACCTTAAATGACATTTTCAGAGTATTTATTATTGGATGAGCAAAGCAGAATTGAAAGGATTATCTACCGAGATTTCAGATCTCAGTCCCAGAAAAATACACCGTTGCATAAACGTTGTGCGTTCATTATGTCGAGACAACCAGCTCTGAGAGTTCCTTACGGGTTCGCCTTCAAGAAAAATTCAACACTGAAGGAAATATTTGAGCCTGTGTAAGAAAATTTAAATTTTGCTATGTAACAATATTATCACCGTTGAGCTTTATTTTATTCCTGATAATGTGTTCTACTTCATTTTTTGCTTACAGCCTGGATAAATTAACAAAAGCTGGAATGTTCAATTACTGGCGCAGACAAGATTTGCCTGTAAAGGATCCATGTTCGGCTGATTCAGATTTCCGAGAACGTCAATTGAGGAATGGCGATTTGATGACAACATATATTTTATGCGGCTCGGGATACCTTCTCTCCCTTATTTCCTTCATTGTCGAATGCGTTGCGAAGTTTATCTCTGGCAGAAAAAGTAAGAATTTTGTAATTGAATGTCTCTCATGCAAATGTTATTGTAGCTGGCGCAATGGAATGTTTGAAGACACATTTGATAGTTGCTTATGTGTGTGTATTTAATAACATTTTGAATAATTGTTTTAGTGCATGGTCAACTGGTCCCTGCAGAAAAACAAATAGGATTCTATAAGGGTAACTTGACTGTTCCTGCTGGAGCACCTACATTCTTTGACACGGAGAAATTCTTAAAGAACATCAATGGTAGAGACTACGTGGTTATGAAAACGCCGGACGGAAGAACAAGGCTTGTTCCCAAAAACGATGGATTACAAGCGCTGCAACCTGTATATAATCCACCCCCTCCGATTAACTACAATTACATGTCATGAATAAAAATAATGCATATTTACATACAAAAGTACCTTAATTGCAATTTGCAAATATATCGGGTCTGAATCTAATCTTTATGCATTACGTTGGAACACAATATCTGTAATATATTGAGATAACTTATCATCATGTCATGAAATTGCTATATATTTCGTACAGCATTCATTTTTCATTTATTTTATTATAAGTGTTCATATAAACAGTAATGTAGCTTTTCGCCTTGGAAATTAAGTACCTGCCTAGTTTAGACATCCAGTAAGTAAATGTGATTATTAAGCAATCCTAGATTTAGAATGTGTACCTAGACAAAATGTTTGCCCTAATTTGCTTTTAACTTTCGACTATGGAATGAAAAATTTGTAAATAATTTTTATTCCTAACCACCCACCAGATTTGCCAATTCTATTGTACAACTGCTAAAATTATAACACGCATCTCTAATATTCTTGTAGCTATATAATATGCTTACTTACACTTACAAACTTACTGCAGATGTACCTTCTACTGCTATGTTATACATTTACATATTAAAGAAAAATATTTTACGTAGTAAGATATTATAATATTGCAATAAGTTAAAATTACAACTTGCGAAAACTTCTTTTACAGCTTGAAAATATTATGTAAAATTTATTACAAATAGAAAAAATGATTGGATACCTATCTGAATATAGGTACCAAATAATTTATATTCCTTTTACCTACGTAGTAGTACTTAGTACCTACCATAATATATGAATGTACCTTTTTAGCTAGTGCTACATAGCTTAAGTATAAAGCAAAAGAAATAATATGCCTTTAACTCGTTATACAATTAAAAATGTACATGCATAACCCTATTGTATATAGGAATAGTGCTTTTATCCAGCAAATAACCAATATATCATATGCATTCATACTTAATTTCGGCCCTCACAACACTAATTTATTGCCATTACAACAATTGCGCAAATTAAAATTGTAAGTAATATGTTATTTTTATTCCTTACAGACCTTCTAATTATACAAAGAGCGTTTAGAAAAAATGAAATCTATTTATGCAGCAGTTTAGTTGCTTGCACAAATCAATAGCGATTTCTGTACCAACAATAAGCTTATGTTTTCTCCCATATGCGAATAAACTTTATTGTGTGTATTATTAATTAAATGTTAATATTATAAGATGGAATAGGTTATCTAAGGATTGTGTACTTGTACCATTGGATTAAATGGAGTATACTGTGAGTATTCATGTATTCATGTCGTATTCATGCATTTTATTACCTAATTTCTTGATCATTTATGTTACATATCATTTATCATTGACAGTCAACATATATAGGTATACAAATTCATGTCATGGACATATTGCACGCATCATAGTCGCTTTACTACTCATACTCTAAAATCAATGAACTTCTGTCTACTGTTAAAAAATGTGGGAGAATAGCTAGATCTTTCAATTTCGAAAGTCGTTTTTGTTTTTGACAATCGCTAATCAATTTGATAAAGGTAAGGCTCTATGTACATGCTCTTTAATGTGTATGTAGTTAAAGCTAAGTTATTCAGAAATAAAATTGTATTTATGTAGGCATCTGTCTCATGTCCTAAACTGGAAATATGGTAATGTAAAATACAAATCGAAATTGCAAAAACTGTTTTCTGCAATAGCAGTTTTTTAATTTTGGCAAAGCTATCGTAACTTTGAACTCTCCACCATTCACAAACTTATTGTTTTCGTAAAGACCATGTACAATATTTATAAAATCCTACAATTGAATTAATTGAATAAGAAATGCATTATAAAATCCACGGGGCTGAGAAAGGTAGCTCAGATATAGCACTAAGTGTTGCATTTGTGGTTATGTAGGAACTGAGGGCTGGTTTGATATTAGTGATAAGGCTAATGAGAAAAGAAGTTTTCCATCATGCAAAGTTATGAATTGTGGAAGAGCCTTTATTAGGAACTCAGTGCAGCACCAGGCAATTTTAGCTTGGAATAAGTTGCCTAGAAAGTATGTATTTAAAG